>PVKB01008881.1:0-12205 GCA_004027205.1 Ctenodactylus gundi | reverse complement strand
TATTAATGCATTTATCACAAGCACTAAATAAGCAGATGAGATCTTAGGTTTTATGTACATTTCTAGTAGGGGAGAGACATTATATATGGAAAAACTAAGAATTTCAGATAATTATTCTATGAAGAAAATAAAACAAGGAAATAGATTTAGGGATTGAAGAAGGCCAACTGAGCTTAGTCAGTGACGGTCCCTAAACTTGTGCAGCCACTTGGGATTTTTGTATCTCTGTTTGTGTATCTAACAGCTGCCTCAAATTTAACATGTTCAGATGTGCACTCTCACCTTCTTCAGTCCTCTCAGATTTCCTCCTGCTCTGGTCTTCATCATCTTAGTAAGTTAATTGCCCAAGCTTCAGTGAAAGCCAGGCATACACCTACCTCCTGAAACAGTTGTTTGATTTGGTATGTAAAATATGTGACACATTGGTATGCAACAAAGGGCAACTCTAACAATGGAAGAATCTTGAGTTAACTTTAAGAAAGAGAAACTTTGAAGCAAATGCCAGCTCTGCTGCTTCCTGGCCATGAGATCCTGGGTGAATCACAAAGGTCCCTGGATATCAGCTATATATACCACAGGGTAGTGACACCTCTGGTGACGGATTGTTCCATGAATTGAGGGAGACACTAGACAGATCCTCAAAGCAACAACTTGAGTCACCTTTACCTTTTCTCTCTTTCCCGACTCGTCCTCCACTATGTCTTATCACTTCTGCCCCCAAACTATTTCTTTCCAGTTCCTCTCATTGTCGTGGGGTTTTTCAGACTTGGGTTTTAACCTTCTGGGGAATTAGGGAACCAAGTTAGGGAACCACTGGTTGAGCTTAGCATTTTTTTTTTAAGTTTTGTGTTGCATATTGTAAGTCACTACAGAGAGTCGGTACAGAGAAGTACTCAGTGTGTGAGTGTCTAGCAAACCTAGGTGTACAGTTCAGTGAATTCCCATAGAGCTGAGAATTTATGACCCACATCACCATCCAGATTAAAAAAAAACATTGCAAACACCCAGCCATTCTCTCTGTAGGTTATTTGTATCTTAGGAACGTGGGTCTCCTGTGAGGCGCTTGATCACTCCAGTAGGCTCCCCTACAGGTGCTGTTGTCACAGCCCTTCTCACCATGGGCTCTTCAGAGATGCTGGGGACAATAGTCCAGCTTCCTTGCAGCCTCCTGTCTGATTGAGAGAATTTGGGAAGTCTTTTGCCTGTCTGAGATATGTTCTGAGACATCCTTTTTGTTCTGAGATTTTTAACCAAAGATTTGGCCCAGCCAGGGCTTATCCTTCAGTACCTTTTACTCTGTTCTTTCAAGGTCAGCTTTTCTCATCTTTTATATATTAAAAAATAAAACTTTAGGAGTTGGGTGTCCCTCAGTGACAGACTGCTGACCAACAAGTGCTTTGAAGTCCTGGGTTCCATCCCCAGCACAGCAAAACAAGCAAGCTAGAAGCAAACAGACAAACAGCAGTGAACCTAAAGCAGAAAAGCCCCGTGTCTCCTGTCTCTAGCACCATATAAAAGGTAATCGTCAGCATCCCAAGCTTCAGAGGTCTCAGGTTGCAAATTCTTTCCTCACTGTCCCCATCTCTACTCCCTCTGTTTTTTTCTGAAGTTTTCTCCATTTGATATGGACACCTCTCTAGGACATTTGGTCAAAAACCTGGCAACATTCTTGATCACAATCGTTATCTACATCCAGTATGATAGCAAACTTTTCTCTCTCCCCTCACAGTACCATTTTCTACCATTTCTACCACTCCTACAATAACGCAAACCACCGTCCTTCTTCACCAGCAGAGGGGCACGTCCTGTCTAGTCTCTGCCACTGTGTGCCTGCTGTGCAGCCAGAGCTCTGCCTTAGACATCTTAGGGCAGATATTTCGCACCTCTGCCCCAGACTGTCGTGTTCCTGTCTCCTCAGATTGAAACCTGGACAGCTGATTGCAGTCTTGTTCCCCACCCTGTGCTCTCTGCCACCCTCTCTCCCACCCGCTACTCCAGCCATTCTCTTCTTTCCATTTCCCAAACCCCTGAGCATTCCTGTATGGGGCGGGACCTTGCCTTGCCCTTTCCACTCCTGGAGTGCTCTGCCCTGGTGTGCCACAGGGCCAGCTCTCTCCCCTTTGTCATCTTGATCCTTGCTAAATGAAGTGTCACCTCCTGCTTTCTTCCTCACCTCCCTTCCCAGAATTCCCTGCTCTCTCTTCTGCATTACCAGTTTGTATAGCACTTTATAATGAGCTTATATATATACCTGTTTTCTTATTTATTGACTGTCTTCTCTAACCAGAATATAAGTTCCACAGGACATGGGTTTCTGTTTTATTCTGTCTATTGACTGTCACATAGAGTAGTGCCTGCCAGAAGGCTAGCATTAATTCATCTTCAAAAGAAAGGCCTTCCTTCGCTATTTAGTTGAAGTAGGTACCTTTCTTTGTAGTAGGAAGCCTCATGCTACTTTCCGCTATAGCCCTTGGCACCGATTGTTTTCATATACTTATCATAGGTGGGTTTGCTTGTTCAAATTTTCTTCCTTAACAGTTTGTAAATGCCGGGGAAGCACAGCTGATGTGTTTACTATCCCTCCCCCTAGTGGGAATTGAACCCTATGGTCTTTACACTGAACTAAGCCCTCTCCTTTTAAAATTAACTAATTTGGATTCATGGCAATCCTCTTGCCTCAGCCTCTTGAGTGCTGATATTACGGGCATGTACCACCCTGCCTGACTTATGTGGTGCTGGGGAATTGAACTCTGGTACTTAACACTTGACATGGTGCTTACTAGATAAGCACCTTAACCGCTGAGCCATTCCTCCAGCTCCCTTACTGATTTATTTTTGAAACAGGATCTTCCCAAATTACTAAGTTGCCCAGGCTGGGCTTGAACTTGTGATCCTCCTGTTTCAGTTTCTCAGGTGCTAGGATTGCAAGCATGTGCTACAGCCCTGTGTTTACCAGTACTTGAAGTATAATCAAGTCAGAAGTCTCCCCCTTCACTTTCATAGTTTCCAACGCATATACATAAATAGACATCTGTGAACAGATGAGGGATTTTTTATACATATGTTTGTCTTTCTCAACTCATGGAAAAATCCGTCACCAGAGGTGTCACGACCCTGTGGTGTATATATAGCTGACATCCAGGGACCTTTGTGATTCACCCAGGATCTCATGGCCAGGAAGCAGCAGAGCCGGCATTTGCTTCAAAGTTTCTCTTTCTTAAAGTTAGCTCATGATTCTTCCATTGTTAGAGTTGCCCTTTGTTGCATGCCAATGTGTCACATATTTTACATACCAAATCAAACAACTGTTTCAGGAGGTAGGTGTATGCCTGGATTTCACTGAAGCTTAAGTAACTTGTAACAGGTCACACAAGGGGGCTCAAACTCAACTCTGCCCTACTGTAAACGTCTCTCCTTTTTACTGTTTCTTGTGTAACTATATTTAATCTTAACTAATAAGCACTCATATTAATTTTTTGGTTTTTTAGCATTCCTGTACATAGCTAAAGGGTGTTAAGCAGTTGTTTAGCATTTAGTATAGGCATAGAAACATGTTTTGTCTTGAATTTACTACTTCATTGAAATTACACTTTCAGATTTTTTTTGTGTGCTTATTTTGTAGTTGGAGGGATACTGAAATTTTGTGATGTCATGATTTAGATATTAGAAATATTTTAACTTCCTTAGATAATGAATGTGGCTAGATTATAATTTTAAGACAAAATTTATTCATGGTTATATGAAAGGTTATCAGTTTTGAAACAGTATATTTCATTTTTGAATTGTTATGGGATATTGTAATATGATTTTAAAAATAGTTTGCTCAGAAATAATTTCAGGCTTACTAAGAATTTGGCAAAAATAATAAAAAAAATGTAATACTCTTCCCCCAGATTCATTAAACACTAATATTTGCCATACTTATTTTTATTCTCTTTTAGCTATATCATTGTATAATTTTTTAAAAAATTAAAGTAAGTTATAGTTCTTTCAGAGTCATAATACAATTATGAAAATCAAGAAATTAATAGTGACCCCAGCGTGATGGCTGTGACTATAGTCCCTAGTACCGGAAGCAGGAGAGTCCGTGTGTTTTGTCTTTTTAAAAATAGTAAAAATAATTTTTTGCAAGTTTTACTGCCTTAGTGTATTTGTTTTTGTTTTCTTGACACTATTACATATTTGTATTTCTGTTAAAGAATTTAAAAGTGTAGTACATCGTTCTCAGAAGGATGTAATTCTTCTAAAGATCCTTCCCCTTATGAGCAAGGGGAAGAAGATGCAGTATTTGTGAGACCCTGAAGAACATGACTCACACAGCTCTGTTGGCCCAGGAGTACCATGGTGTTTGAAGACTTGTGGGCAGTGCCGTCCTGCCCTAGACCAGTGTGGTTCTAGGCTATAGGTTTTGTTATTGAAACTGGATCCTAGCTATGCTACTTAGAATAAACTATTTTCATTTTCTATGCCTCCTGATTCATTCAGCTCATTAAACATACCCAAATTTAGTTATAGACAATTGATATGAGGAATCAGGGTTGAAGCCTTTAATACCAGTATGTGTGCAAGGGAAAAAGAGATTTTTAAAGCGGTGCTCTGATTACCATTGCAACATTTTAATAAGCAGCAGAAAAACACACTAATGCGTGTTTGCTTTCTCTGTATAGGAACAAAAATTGAACACTTTGCAAAAATTGGATGGAAAAATCATAAACACTCAGTTAATAATCCGTAAGTATTTCAGAAATATGAAATGATGAAAATTTGATTTATCCTGCTGTGTAATATGCCACTTATACTTAAAAACAAATGTAAGATCTCAAAGACATGTTTTGTATTTTCTTTCTTTAATTTTTTTTCTCATAAGAGGCTTGTGCCTGCCGAGGCATGGTGGTATTTGCCTATAATCTCGGCATTCTGGGAGGTTGAGGAAAAAGGATCATAAGTTTAAGCCTAGCCTGAGGAATTATTGAGACCCTTCTCAAAACATAACAGCTAGAGATGTAGATGTATGGGAAGGCCCTGGTTTTATCCTCAGGAACACACACGCACGCACACGCATACACACACACACACCTTCATGAAATAATAAAACATTTTTAAAAGGCAGGAGATATATCTTATATCTTAGCGTGAATAGTGTGAAGGCCCTGGGTTCAGTCCCTGGTGTTGAAAAACAAATTGAAAAAGAAACACCATAACTTTTCTCTGCCCTCCCTAGTGAAGCACATTCCCAATTTTTGACAACTTTTCAGTTCCATTTTTTGGCTTATTTATATTTGGAATACATTTAAAGCTTAATGACTTAAAAATAATGTGAGTGACTGATAATAGAAGATGCAACTGAGTCTTTGGGTATAACTCAGTAGCTCAATAGTAGAACTTGAACTTAGCGTGCATGAGGACCTATGTTTAATCCCAGAACCAAAAATAAGTTGTTGAAGTGAATATTAGTAACTAAGAAGGGTTTCAGTTACTTTAGTGTCATTAACTCTTACTCTGTTATAATATGGTTATTTATATACTAGAAAATACTTTGAAGTAATTCTATGCCATATGTTTTTATAGATCAAGAATGTGCAATTCCCTAGTGCCTAGTGCAATGCCTGGCTCATAGCAGATGCTCAGTTGTGAGTCTGACCTGCGGAGCCCACCAAACAGCTGAAGAGAGTGTGGCAATGGAGATATTGAAATGACCTCCAGGGACACGTTTTTGAGAACGCAGTCCACCTTATTACAGGGAGTGAGAGCATATACAGGGTAGAACAAGAGGAGGGTCCTACAGCCCATGTAAGGCTCCATCTATCCTGTCATCTCAGAGATAATCTAATAGGAGGCATGCAGCAGTGCAGGAGATGTGGGGCGGGGGGGAGTAGGCAGACATGTGCCATGCGGTTATATGCCTGGGTGAGCCTCAGCAAAACAACCAGGAAGTCCTGGGAGCTTAGTGTACTGAGCTCAGGTATCCTGGATGTGAGCCAACTATTCTTGGATCCATTCTGACCCCTCCACACTCAGTCGTTGCTGAAAAAAATTGGCCCATTGGGAATTGAGTTGATGCCACACAGAATATAAACATATGAAAAGTGATACCACATGTGTTTGTGCATCTTCTGTTGTCAGTAACACAATTACCATATACTGTCTGACTTCGATACTTTCTTTTTGCTGGGACAACATGTCCAACATCCACAACTTCAGGGAGGAAAGATTTATTTTAGCTCATAGTTTCAGAAAGTGAGAGTCTGTACATGGGTGGCCAGCAATGGTGAACACACATAGCAAGAAACAACTGGGGAGCTTTTCCCAGCATGGCAGAAGGAAAAGCCAGGTAAGATAGAGGAAGGCGGAACCAGCACAAACCCTTCCAGGTCAAGCCCCAAAGCCTCAAACATCTGCTTGCTCCAGCCAGGCCCCACCTCCCAGTAGTAGACTGTGTCTATAGGTACCGGAGGCTTTTGGGGATCACTCTAAATCCAAACTGTAGCAGTTACAAAGACAAGAGGTTGACTTTGGCTGTCACTTCTGGAGGAGCAATATAAAGGCTTCACCTCTAGTGATGGCCTTTTGGCTGGCAGAATCCTAAGGTGGTACAGGGCATCCCATGGCAAGATAGAGGGACTGTGTACTGAATCTAATGTCTTTTCTGGTTTCTCCTTTTTTAAAAATTAATTTTTATGAGTACATATTCGCAGTACAAAATAATAACAATCAGCTTGAGAAATTGGTGCATTTCCATCTCACATCTTGATAATTTTTACTTCCCTTCCTCATTCCCACTCCCTCACCTCCATATACATTTCTCTGTTCCCTACCCACAAGGTCTATTTTCCTATTTTCTTCGATCTCCTATTTTGCTCTTTTACTTTTTTATAGTTTGGTTTTCTCATATTAGAGAAATCATGCAATGTTTAACCTATGTCTGACTCATTTTGCTAAGCATAATTGTCTCAAGTGCACTTGTTTTCTTACAGATGATCCAAATTTATCCTTCTTTATGCAGTTAATACTCCATTGAATAAATGTACCATATCTTCTTTATCCATTCCTCTGTTGGTGGACATATTGGCTGATTCCAACATTTAGCTATTGTGAGTTGTACTGCTATAAACATGGGTATATGTGCATGAGTGTTATTTGATGACCTTAGCTCTTTTGGGAAGATGCTCAGAAGATGTATAGCTAGAACAAATGAGATGTCATTTTTACTTCTTTGATGAATCTTTATACTTCTTACCATAATGATTGTACCAGTTTACAGTCCCACCAGCAACATAGGAGGGCTCCTTTTTCTCTACAACCTTGCCAACATTTGTTTTTTGAGTTCTTGATCACCAGTCATCCTTACTGGAGTTAGATGGTCTCTCTTCCTCTTATAAGGCTGTTAAGATTCAATTATGAGGGCTTCACCGCTATGACTTTATATAATGCTTTGTAAAGCCCTCCCCTCTAAATACCAGGTCAGACTCAGTTCTCTCTAATGCCTCACAGAGGGGACTAGATTTCACCACCAGACAATGACAGAACAGTAGCTAGCTTTATCATATTCCAAAATGTGTCACAATGCTAGGTATTTCTATGTACATTTTTCCCTTAATCCTCTTAAGGACCCTATAAGATAGATACTTTTATTCTCTCTGTCTAGATGAGTATGAAGCTTACAGAAACTGGAATGTGTTAAATTTTTTCCGACTAGTGGCAATGTTATGTAAACGTACGTATTTTCTTCTATTAGATTGTGCACTTCTTCTAGGGGTCAGGAACTCTTACCTTGTGTGCTCTTAATGCTTAGTGCTCACAGTGCAGAACCTGCAACATAAGAGGTATTTCTGAGCTACTAAGCAAGTTTTGCTACATTAAATAAACCTAAAACCATGATAAGGACCATTTTAAATTAGCGTTTTAATTTAGGACATACCTAATTTAACGGTATTTATTTACGTGCCCTATATGTAAGGAAGATCCAAGTGTATTGTGAAAGCCCTGGTGAGTTCCTGGTGCTTAGGTGATCAGTTCAGCCACACGTATCTAATGAGAGCCTCTCATAATTTGACTATCTTGTGCTTTGCCAGTCTCCTTTCTTCCCACTTCCCTGGATATTCCCATGTCTAGCCTCATCAGTGTGTTGTTTCCCAAGTGTACTATACGGTAATTGCTTCTGCATTTTAACTGATGTCCTTAGCTTTCCCTGGAATCTGTCTTTCTCTTGTTTTGTAAATACCTACTTACTCAACAGATCCTATCCCAAGTCTCATTGCTTTTCTTAAAAGCTTTTAAGAACATTCTGAGTGTCATTATCTTTTCTCGCAAGTGTTATGGCACATTCTGCATACCTTTGTTATGACACATGTCCGTGCATCACAGTTATGTAGGAGTCTTCCTCTTCTGATGATGATCCTTGAGGATCTATCACTGTTTTTATTTAGCGTCTAGCAGTGTACTTGGAACATGGTAAATGCACAACAAACTTTGGTGCTCCTGTATAGCAGAGTTAGGATGAGCAGTCTACGCTTACATAGATGATATAGAACTGCTTGATTACCTTTCTTTCTCTTTCTTTCTTTCGTTCATTCGTTCGTTCGTTTGTTCTGTGTTATATTGGGGATTGAGCTCAGGGCATTCATATTGAGCTGTAGCCACAGAACTTTTTTTGAGAGAGAATATCTTCCCTAAGTTGTTAATTTGCCCAGGCTGGGCTCATACTTGGAATCCTCCTGCTTCAGCCTCCCATAGTGCTAGGTAAGACTGCAGCCTGTACCACCAGGCCTCCCTAGAATTGATTTCTTTTGTCCTTAGGCCTCAGAGGAGTATTGAAAATCTTTTGGGTCTTTTGAAGCTGTAAGGAATTGTATCAGTGTGCTGTGGAACTGACAGCTGTTTTCCCAAATTTGAAACTGTTAAAAAAATAATTTTTTACTGTCCCAGAGACCAAAGCTTCCATATTATTAACTCCTCACCTAACCAGGCATTCACTTGTTCTTCTTAAGGAATCACATTTATCCAACAGGTACATGTTCATTTGCTCTAGTTGATACAGCTGTACATGAGACACACAAATTCCTTGCCCTATGGATCATTTCATATATATTATAAGTTCTCATATTTAATAGGCAGATGTGATTTTTATCGTTTAAAACTCTTTGAAACAGCTGAAGAAGATCCTTCTGAGTTTGGCTCAAGATAGTAACTTCTTATACCAGAGTTTTCTTTGCTAGTGATAAAGAGAATTCTAGTTTGCCAACCAGTCATTTGAGATACTCTTACATATGTCATCGTAAGACTGAGCTAAGAAGATGTTGTTGAGGCTGAGGTATAGCTCAGTGGCAGAGCACTTGCCTAGTATGCCTAAGATTCTGGTTTCAATCGCAGCAGTGAAAAGAAAAGAAGAAGAAAGAAGAAGAAGAAGAAGAAGAAGAAGAAGAAGAAGAAGAAGAAGAAAAGAAATTATTTTCTAGCATTTTCTCACAATTTTTAAGAATACACCAAGTATCTATGATAAGTGGCTCATGCCACTTGAACCTTCACGCCTGTCACTGCTGTCCTCCTAGTGGTCTCTTCTTAGACATCTCATCTGTGTCTCAGAGCCAACATTGTGTCATATCCTTCATCTTCTTTTTTACTCCAGCATTCTCCATCTTGGTGAATGACTTCAGCATATACCAGTTTCCCAGAGATAGAAAACTGGAAGCTGTGCTTGAAGCCCCCCACCCCCCCCTTTCCCTCAGTGTCCCATGTGAAGCTGGTAATGAACTCCTAGGGATTCTGTCTTTTGAGTTCATCCATTTTCTCCATCTCTCACTTCCAGTTGCTTACCTTAGCCCTGATTATTTCTAGCCTTATGCTCCCCAGTCTCTTCACTGGCTTGCTTGCTTGTGGCGGTGTCCTTTTACTGTGTCCTTTCCATCCTGAGACTCTTGCTGTGATGCAGCTCTAGTCACGTCACACCCCAGCTTAGTATCTCTTAGTAAGTACTGTTGATTTGGGTCTGGATCAGCCCTCAAAAGCCTCATGTGTTTGGTTGTTGTGGAGCAGCTTTGGAACCATGTGCTGTTAAAGAGCTGGGGCCTGGTCTGGAGGGGTGATTACAGGTATGTGGTGGAACACAAGACATGTGACCTGAAAGGGATGGATCACTAGACTTAACCCAGAGGGTGTCAAACACTGGGGCTTGACCTGGAAGGGGTAGATTTCTGGGACAGCACCCGGAAGGGTGTATGTTAGTTCTACCCTTCCTTGCTCATTTGGATTCCTGTCTTGCTGTGCTATGAACTGCTAGGCCTTTACCATGTGCTTCCACCATTGCTAGCCACCCATGAATGGACGGAGACCTTCTGAAACTGAGCCAGAATGAATTTTTCCTCCATTAAGTTGTGGGTGTGGAGTATTGAGTCACAGCAATGAAAAAGTAACAAAGACAGTGGTATTTCACTCTTTTCAGTGTAGAGTGTTAACTCTATTACTGGCCTTCATGACCTGCTCTCTTCTGGTTCTTGTGTCCCATCTTCTTCACCTTGACTCCCACTCCCTCCCAAGCCTTTTCCCTTACCTCAGTGGGTTATTTTACCTCAAGATGCTTTGCATGTGCTGCTGCTTCTACCAGGAATTCTTTCTCTCCTACTTATTCATCTCTGGCATCTGGATTTAATACACATCTGTGTGCCTCCTTAGCAACCCATGTAACATGTCTGTCATAGCATTTATCATATGGTACATACTAGAATTGTGTAATTCTTTGCCATGAAACCATATGGAGTTCTTTGAAGGCAAGTGCTATATCCATGTGCCTAGTGCTTAGCACAGGATGTGATCCAAATAAGGTGGTTTTTGAAAGTGAGACAAGATCAAAGTTAACTTGAGAAGTGCAAACACTTGATAGATCTAAGTCACACAGGTTTTTTTTAATCTAAAAATTTGAATTGCTATTAATTTGTCCAGCAATTGATGTTTTCTTTTATAAACTCCTCTCTGAGAACGTCACTGCTACTGTTTTCTCTGTAGCAGTGTTTGAAGCCATCTGATTACATCATAGCAAGAGCCCAAAGGGATAACAATAAATTTCATTTTTACATTGTTCAGAGGGAAATGTATTTTTAAGAATCAGATAATTTATTGCAGATTTTATACTTACTTCAGATCTAGACCTTGAGTTTGATTCCCCCGCATGACATAAGCTCACCATTTTGGTACACACCTATAATCTGAGTACTTAGGAGGTTGAGGCAGGAGGATTGCTGTGAGTTAAAGGCCGTACTGGCCTACATTCTGAGTTTAAGAGCAGCCTGGACTACAGATCAGGACCCTGGACTACAATGCAAGATCTGTCTTAAAATCTCATAGCCTTCATTACATGTATTTGCATAATATCACCATCATAAAAGATGGCCAAATTGTTAAGTTATTTAAGTTTGCTTCTATGGAGCTAGTGTTGTATCATCTATTGGGAACAAAAATATGGTATTCTGTTTTAGTCCCTGTATTAGTCACTTCAGTTGCTGGGACAAAATACTTGACATCTAAAACTTAAAGGAGAAGTTTGTTTTGACTTTCAGTTTCAGGGGGTTTAGTCTAGAGGTGATTGGCTCCAATGCAGAAATAGCATGAAGAGTGCATGGTGGAGGAAACTGCCCAACTCATGGCAGCCAGGAAGCAGAAAGAGAAAGGAGGAGCCATGGACAAGAATATGCCCTTCCAGTCATGCCACCAGTGACCCACTTCAACCAGGCTCCACCCCTTAACAACAGTCTCAGCTACTAAACTCATCAGTGAATGAATCCACTGATAAGTCCAGTGCCCCATGATCCAGTCACCTTCTAATTGCATGAGGCTTTTAGAGATATTCTAGATCTAAGCCATAACAATCCCCAACTAAATTCCCCATCTGTGCTGCAACTCGGCTCTGGCATGAACCACCCCAAGTTAACACAGATCCCATGAGTTGAGGTGTTAGTCCTCCATTAGTCATCTCTCACATTAGACGCCAGCTGCAAGCCACAGCAGGCTGCCCATGCTGCTGACTGACTGGCTACAAATCCAGGGATTCCTGTGATAACCTCAGGTTTGATAATTCACTAAAATAACTGTTAGAATTGAAGAAGTACTGTACTTACAAGTATAGTGACATTGTGAAGGATACACATCAGGAATGGTCAAATAAATGAAGAGACATAGGGGCGGGTCTGGGTGGTTCCCATGGCTGTGTTTTTAT
>PVKB01008880.1:0-12266 GCA_004027205.1 Ctenodactylus gundi | reverse complement strand
AGAGAGAGAGAGAGAGATTTAATGACAAAGATAAATTTATTCATGCCATCTAGTTTTGTCTAGAGCAAAAACAGATCCTTCAATAAATGGTTAAAAACTGCCTCTTTTATCAGGTATGAATATAGTTGTACTTATAAAATCTTCAAGCCTAAAATAATGGAACCCTATGCTTGGAATACATTTTTGACTCATCTGATTTAAGATTCTAAGGGAACACTGTTCTTAATGAAAAGACAATAATTAATAGACATGAATTTGAAAGAATTCTTGATTTGCCTACATCTATGTTGTAGAACTCTGAACAGCTTCACAGCCAGCCTGCATCTCTACGTGTACTGCAGCTGAAATCATTTTGCCTTGAGTATATCCAGGGAATTCTCATGCACCAAACAACTAGCTCATTTTAAAAGTCTCAGGCATAGTAGGTACATGGCAGCCACAGATGACCTTAGAATGTCTCAGGGTTCTTTGGACAGAAGGTCCTATTATAGAAGGAGGTCAACTCTGGTATTCATCTCCCACTGGTGAGAGTGGACATTTCTTTTGCAAATGCTGCCTAAAGCTACAATCTAGAAGCTAGAAAGAAGCACATAGGCTTTTATATGTAGTGAACATGCTGCCATGACTTCGGCTGTGGCAAATCTAGGCAGATTTGCAAGGTAGATAAAATAAGAAATATATTGAAATTAATGTCATTGCACTCAGGAGGCTTCAGGTGACAGACAGAGGGAAGGTTACAATTTCCAAAGGATTCAAGGTGTATAATAATAATAAAAAAAAAAAACCTAGGCATTGTACAAAAAAATAAAATAACTGCAACCTCAATATAAGTAGAAAGTACAAGCATAATGTTTCTCATAATACAACAAAGACAGAAAAAAAAAATTTGTCCTCTTAATGATACAAAATGTTCTCAAGTCAAATAACTAAAGGAGTTATGTCCAGCATTGTGGAAATTTGAAAACAATATGCCTTCTTCCTTGGTGGTAGACAGAAAAAAATGAAATTATATGTAGTGTAATTTCCTAAGAATACAAAATAAGAAACTACAAAATAACTTATCATGCATCTTCTTCTCCACAGTTTAAAGAAACTACCTTTGGGCATAAGGGAAATGGGGGAAGGAAAGAGAGAAAATAAAATAAACAACCACTAAAATGATAACTGTTTGGTCATATTTAAGATCTAGGAAACTGTGACTCAGGAGAATAAAATGGTCACAAAAGAGAGGGAATATCAGAAACCATTCATCACCCCTATTGCATGACAAAAAATCTCTCTAACACCAAAAATTCATGTGTCTATAAAGAACATAACTGTTTTCTGGTGTGTGAAAATTATTTGAGAACAATTTATGCAGAGTGGTCACTACCTATAATATAATACACATTCAACTAATTTTCATAGTCATTAATTAACATAAACCCAACTCCTGTTAGACTTTTCATAGCCTGATAATTATTAATGTAAGATATTTGTTTTCAAGTATCTTTTCATCTCACAAATTAAACACGTTTGTATCTCTAAAGTATATTTCAAAATGCTATGCTTGCCAGGAAGGTCTGTGGTTAAGTACTAGTAGTTTGGCCTCCTTAGTATCTACAGTGTTTTTTTGTAGCACTGTGGAATGAGGTTATGCCAAAATAATTTCCAAATAAGTGATTGATAAAGTGCTGTCTTTGTGATTCAAAGGGTTTTTCCCAACACATTTATCCTTTTCAATGCCCAATATAAATCCATAAATTTTTAATATTCTGCAATAAACATCTAAGTTTAATTTCTACTAAATATAGATGCACAGTCATGTCAAATGTTTGTTTCACGTGGTTTATTCTTATTAACTTTTTTGTTTCTACTAACAAATCTAACAAGTGCTAATAGAAATTTTTCAAGGGCCAATTAATGCATATGGTGCCTACTGATGTAAACAAATGGTTTTCTTTCATTAGAAAGGCAAAAGCTACCCAACGTTTTCCAAAGGACAGGCAAATGGATTTTAAAGCTGTACAATCACATGCAAATTTCACCTTTACAACAAAATATGCTATAGACAGTTTAGGGAATCCCTAAAGTTTTGTTACAAACAATGCTATAGTCAAATCAAATATCAAAACGTTAGTTTGACAAATTAATCCAGTTCCTTTTTTGGATACAAACCACTTGATTTTTATGTATTTAATGTCTACTTTAAAAATCTTTTAAACTACTTGTGACCCTTGAAGAGATTATGTCAATTTGAGGCAATCAGAAACCAAACCTACATTAGGCGATTAGGAACCAGCCTGGATTGGGCAGTTAGGAAGAGCCTGGATTAGAATGTGAGTGATTTGTGGGCCAGCAAATGAAGAACACCCACCCAGACATAGGAGGCCCAACTGGGAACTTGAACTGTGTAAAAAGAAGGAAAAAGAAAGGTTGTTACAGCTGACACTGACTTGCTGAGCAGCGCAGATCTTCATCACAGATTCGCTCCAGTCTTGACTTGTGCCTGTCTGCCCCTCACTGATCTTCAGGTCTCCAGTCTCTGCCACCGTTCTTTGAACAACAGAGATCTGCAGCAGACGCTCACTGGCTGACCTGCACTCCCAGACAGGTGTCCCACCTCATGGCTGAGCAGTCACCGGCCCTCTACCTCTTGCATGTGCAGTCTGCCATCCTGGACTATCTCTGTCTTCCAACTTGTCATCCTTCCAAATAGATCCTTTTTGTTATAACTTCTGTCAATTCAGCCTTTTGTAAGAACACAAAATAGTACACTACTGTTCAATATGCAAGCTTTATGTCAAATTAAGGCTGTACTTACCTATGGGACATGGTTAGTTGACTCATGATGAACTAGTTATTTTCTTGGTCCCTTAAGCAAGACTAACAAAAAAATCTTATCTCCAAAGATTCACTACCAAAAAAAATGAACAATGCTGGGCACACAGAACAAGGTTCTGTTTTCAGTGCTCTTTTTATGGTACATATATGAACAGAAATGAAAACTTCAAAATACAGGTGAAGGAACATTTCAAAAACCTGATCATCAGTACTTGATCATATAAATATAACCAGAAATTGCAAACTCTTTATTTTCAGAAATTACATAGTTACTTTAAACCATTGGAATTTCTGGTAAGTAATCACAAAAGAAAGAAAACTATTGATATTTTTAAATGTCAGCTAGAAAGCATTGAATATTCACATATTATTTATGATATTTTCACTATAAAAAGAAAAATTAAACCAAGAAATGGCTTCTTAGGATGAAAACCACTGAAATGCTACAAGAACTTCACAGTAAGGAGTTGGGATGAAACAAATTGTATTCGATTTTACATAAGCTTTTATGGTAAAATTATAAAAGTATGGCAACTGTGTGCTCATTTTACCATTTAAACTGAAATAATATTGATAACAACTTACAATTTTGGTAAGAAAGGAAAGATTGAAACTGGAAATACTTGTTCCCTTGACATGAATGGAGTAATAGTTTTTCAATATATCAGATCCCAGGAAACAAAAGTGGTCTCCAAAAGGCAGCAAACAAAGACTGTGTGCCCATCAGTGTCACAGCTTACTGTTCAGAGAGTCAAAGACACCAGGAAGCTTGCCAGTGACCCAAAGACAGCACCAGGAATCTGAGAGACTAAGCTGCCTATAATTTACTGAAATGTGTGAGCTGCACAGAAACAACAACACTGGAGACATGTAGTGTCTCTTTCAAGAATTCTTATCTGTACTAATCAGCTCCTGATCATAAGGCCAAAGGAAGAACCACTAAACATGACTTATCTTACTTATTTATTCCTTGCGGGGACAAAATACCTTATACTCGAAACTTAAGAAAGGAAAGACCTATTTTAGCTCAGAGTTTCAGAAGGTCTAACAAAGTCCATCCATGGGCAGCCCCTTCCAGTGGAAGTGCATGACAGAGTGTGGAGAGTTGCTCATAGCATTGCAAGCAGAAAGCCAAGGGAGTGGGGATCCAGACAACACCTAGAGACTCAGGCAAGGGCAGAGCTTTCCCTGAAAGAATCTGTTACAATGTTTCTTCTTCCTTCCTTTACTCAGTTCAAGCTGTCAGTTGGGTCCCCCATGCACAGGGGAATTGACCGTCATTTCCTGACCACAAGTCAGTAACACACACCTGAAAGCTCTGAGTTGGGTACTCCCCAATCTCAAGTTGACACAATCTTTCCAGGTCAATCCCCTAGTATCTGCTCCTTCCACCCACACCCTACCTCTCAACAGCACACAGTTCCATAGGTATCCCACTACATCCAAATACGTTAGGCTTTTGGGAACACTCCAGGTCCACATCCTAGCAAGTATGCCATCTTTATATGAAACAGTCTTTGGGTCAAAATCAAAAGAAGAAAAAAACCTTTCCCAACTCATTCAATGAGGCCAGCATTATCCTAGTACCCAAATCAAAGACATTTTAAAGAAAAAAAAAAAGACTATAGAATAATGTCTTTCATTAAGATGGATGCAAAAATCCTGGACAAAGTATTAGCAAACTGGATCCAACAACGTATGAGATAAATTATACACCATAAGCAATGAAGATATGCTCTAAGAATGCAAATTGGTTCAATGTTTAAAAATCAACTGACATATTCTCTTATCAGCACTATTTAAAAAATCTTATGATCCTAACAATAGACGCAAAATTTTTTGATAATTGCTATAGTTAGTTTTTCATTGCTGGGATTGAATATCCAGCATCCACAACTTTAGGGAGCAGAGATTTATTTTAACTCACAGTTGCAGAAGGTCAGTGTTTATACAGAAGCAGGCAGCTGGAAATGGTGGGCCAGGGCTGAGTGGAACTAGAGCTGGACAGAGACCTCCTCACAGCATGGGAGAACAGAGCCAAGTCCCTGAATGAATGGAGAAAGTAGCAAGTATCCTTCTAGGTCCTGTCCCATTAGGCCCTCCTGACTCCAGCCTCAAGGTTCCACTCCTTGCAGGTTTAAGCCCCGAACCTACCACACACCTGTAATCTAGAATCTACCACATGCCTATCTTCCACCACACACCTATAACCTACCACACACCTGCAATCCAACCCTGCAGACCAAGACCCCATCTCCTAGCAGCACATCTGGTCCCTCCTACATCCAAGAAAGAGACACATTTGGATTTTTTTAGGTCTACTTTGATTTTGGAGGCAAAATATTCCTCACTTCAGTGTGTTATTCTGACCAATTTACCAAATAACTCAAAAAGCTGCTACTTTTGAGTGGGCCCAGAACAGAGAGAGGCTGTGCAGCAGGTCCAGCCTGCTGTCCAGACTGCTCTGCCCCTTGGGCCCTACGACCCAGCAGACCCAAAGGTGCTTGAGGTGTCAGTGGCAGCAAGGATGCTATTCGGAGCCTCGGGCAGGCTCCCATAGGTGAATCACAGCAAAAGCACTTGGGATGTTGGAGCAAGGCCCTGCTGTAACCTGCAGATAACTACTCTCCTTTGAGAAACAGCTTCTGGCATACTAGTGGGACTTAGTGGAAACTGAACACTTAAAAACGCGACACCAGGTTACCGTATGGCTTGAGCTTCCAACTATGAACTGGGTGCTGTCTGACACTTCCAGTCATAAAGCTGGACATGCACAACAGTCCATCATCAGACAAAGTGGCATACACATGACTGGGCCCAAGCAGATCCGGAAAGCACAGGTAAACTGTATGACGAAGTGGCTCAAATGCTTCCTCCTGCTGTACTGCCGGCTATCCCCTGGCATGCACCTGTGGTTTCACAGGGTGTACAGCTGACAGAGGGAGAGAACACTAGGGCCTGGCTTACAGATGGTTCTGCACATTAAGCAGGCGCCACACAGAAGCGGACAGCTGTGGCACTACAGACTCTCCCTGGGATAACTCTGGACAGTGGTGTAGGAAAATCTTCACAGCAGGCAGAACTTCTGGCAGCACATCTGGTCATGCATTTTGCTTGGAAGACAAATAGCCAGATGTGCGACTATATACTGACTCATAGGCTGCAGCCAAGGGTCTGGCTGGCTGGTCTGGGACATGGAAGGAACACAACTGGAAGATTAGTGAGAAAGGTATTTGGGGACGAGATATGTGGCTAGAACTTCCCACGTGGGCAAAGAATGCAAACATATTTGCGTCCTACATAACTTCTCACCAAAAAGTAACCTCAGCAGAAGATAAGACTTAATAATCATATGTACAGAATGACTCATTCTGTCAAGAGCAATCAACCTCTTTTTGCAGCCAACCCGGTTATTGCCCAACGGGTCCATGAATAATGGCCATGGTGGCAGGGATAGAGGTTATACACGGGCTCAACAATATGGACTTCTCCTCACCAAGGCTGACCTGGATACAGCCACAGCTGAATGCCCTCTCTGCCAACTGCAGAGACCAACACTGGTTCCCTGATATAGCATCATTTCTCAGAGTGAGTGGCTTGCAAGTTTGATTTTATTGGACCACTTCCATCACGAATAGGACAAAGCTTTGTCCTTACAGGGATATGTACTTACTCCAGCTATGGATTTGCCTTTCCTGCATGTAATTCTTCTGCCAAAACTACCAATCATGGACTTAAGGAATACCTCATCCACCATCATGGTACTCCACACAGCATTGCTTCTGACAAAGGAACACATTTCACAGCTAAAAGTTCGCTGGTCATACCATGTTCCCCACCATCCAGAAGCAGCTGGTGGAACAACCTTTTGAAGTCACTATTACAGCGCTAGCTAGGTGGTAATGCCGCGCAGGGCTGGGGCAAATGCTCTTCAGAGGGCTGTGTGTGCTCTGACTCAGGAACCAATATATGGTACTGTCTCTCCCATAGCCAGGACTCACGGGTGCAGGAATTAAGGGGTGGAGACAGGGATGGTACCACTCACCATCACTCCTAGAGGCCACTTATGAAAATTTTGCTTCCTATTCCCATGACCTTATACTCTGCTGGTCTAGAAGTCTTAGGTCCAGAAGGGAAAAGGCTTCTACCAGGAGGCACAACAACAATTCCATTAAACTAGAAGTTGTGACTTCCCCCTGATCATTTTGGCCCACTTGTGCCACTGAACCAGCAAGCAAAACAAAGAGAGTTACAATATTAGCAGGGGTGACTGATTCATACTACCAAGGGGAAGTTGGACTAGTACTGCATAATGGAGGTAAGGAGGACTGTGTTTGGACTGTGGGAAATCCTAGTCTTACCATGTCCTATTAGTAAAGTCAACGGGAAACTGACACAACCCTGTCCAGACAAGATGACAAATAGAGCCGAACCTTCAGGAATGAAAGTGTGGATCACCCACCGGAGAATTAACAAGGTGCTTGCTGAAGGCCAAGGAAACATGGAATGTGTAGTAGACAAAGGTAGTTATAAACACCAGCTATCACCACATGACCAGTTACTGAAATGAGAACTGTAATTAGAATCTCTCTCATTACACTTGTACATATATATAATAATTACTATTATTGATTGCCTTAATATTGGAATTTGTTGTTACACTTTAATGTTTAAGCAAGTGAATGTCAGAATAGGTATCCTTCAAAGAGAAACTATGTTCTCTATTGTGAGGAAGAATTTATTGCACTTCTGTTTGTATGCTGTGTAGCTGTGCTATGTCAGACATAATTAGGAATTTGTCTATTGTATTTGGAAATTAAGTACAGCTCAAGGGGATGGATCTGGCTGTCAAGTTGACAAGGGGTGGACTGTGACCATTAATAGGATTATGTCAACTTGTGGGGATTAGGAATCACACCTAAAGTAGAGTTTATAGATGTATATGAGTGATTTGTGGGCCAGCAAATGAGGGAAGAGCACCCACCCCAGATGTGGGAGGCCCAACTGGGAGCTCTAACTAAGTAAAAGGAAGGAAGAAGGTGGATTGTTACAGCTTTTTCTTCTGGGAAAGCTCTCACCTTCGCAATTGTCTACGGACACTGACTTGCTACACACTACAGATCTTCAGCACAGATTCCCTCCTGTCTGGACTTGCGCCTGTCACCAATCCTCAGTCTCCAGTCTTCATCACTGTTCTTCCAACAACTGAGATCCACAGCATACTCTCATCAGCTGTCCTGTAATCCCAGGTGGATGTTCTACCTCGCAGCAGAGCAGCCATCAGACTCTCCTGCTCCGGCGCGTGCAGGCCACCACCTTGGACTATCTCTCTCCTTGGACTTGTAAGCCCTCCAAATCACTTTTTCTTATAATTTTTGTCAATTCTGCCTCTTATAGAACTCTAACACACTGGCCAACAGTAGAAGCACATGGCCAAACCTTAACCAGAGAAAAGCTTTTCATGGCATGGCAGACAGAAAATTAACTAAAGTAGAAAGGGCAGAGATACACTCCCAGGTCGTGTCCCAGGAAACGGCTCCTTCTGGGTCCCCAGTGTTCTGCTCTTTCTGATTATGCCCCCAAAAGGTCCTATAAGTCGGTACCACTACGTCCAAATAAGTCGGTACCACTACGTCCAAATATGTGAGTCTTTGGGGGACATTCCAGATCCAAACTATAGCACAGACATATACCTATGGGATGAAAGGGTGATGGTGCTGTTCCTACTATACCTCTGTTAATTTTCTTACTAAGTTTATCAGTTAATGAGAAGAATTATTGAGGTTCCCAATTATACAATATATAAACAGGCTATACTTGTTTTCAATTATTCACCCTCACAAATATCTGCTTTGGACACCTAACTTATGACATATTTATCAGAATATCAGCTTGAATCTTTTTCTTTAGATAACATTTCTAAGTATCTCAGGAGAATCTTATCCTCCCCTCTCCTTTACTCCATTTTTAAAGTCA
This sequence comes from Ctenodactylus gundi, assembly GCA_004027205.1. Lineage (NCBI taxonomy): Eukaryota > Metazoa > Chordata > Mammalia > Rodentia > Ctenodactylidae > Ctenodactylus > Ctenodactylus gundi. The sequence continues at coordinate 3,467 of PVKB01008880.1, read as the reverse complement.
AAAACTAAAAGCCTCAATTATGGCTTTTCAGTATTCATAGCATTTCAGATAGTATATGTAAACCAATTAAAAGAAATGAATTTTCAATGAATTTCTAAAAGTAAGTAAACAATATAGAATTTGAATACAAAATCTAAAACCATGGCCATTTTACAAAGATACTTTGGAAATTAAATCAGAATATTAATCAGTATAACTGTAAGCCACGTCTGTGTTACAAACAAGCACCAAATCTCCGTCAGTTAACATCATAAATATCTATTTCTTGGTCAAAATTCTTTTTGGGCAGTGGGAAGTAGGCAATCATATATAGTACTGATGGTCATCTAAGTTGACAAGACCAGTTATCTGTAGGGAATTTAGTACTAATATTTTTGACCTAAGCATTTGGATTATGGACAATTATCTTTTTTCTTCTCTATCACTTCTTAATACATTCTAATGACTCTTTATTTTTATTTATTTTATTTTATTTGCAGCTGGGAATCAAACCTGAACTCTCATACTGAGCTATATCTTCAACTTATTTTTGACTTTTGATTTTGAAATAGGGTCACTAAAATAACTAAATTGCTCATGCTGGGCTGAAAGTTAGAACCTTCCTGCCTCAGTCTCCCACAGTGCTAGGATTACACGTTTGTGCTTCCAGACCCAGCCACAAATGACTTCAAACTAACCCTCAATGCATACATATGTAATATGTACAATATGTATACAGTTTAGGATTTTAAATGCGAAGAAATAAAAACATATAAAATATATTTTTACTCTAGTACACTAAATAACTTTTGTGGTCACAGCTAGTAGATGGTATTTTTGGTTGCTTTTTATACTTTTCAATGACATAGAAAAGACAGCCACAGAGGTCGTAAACGTAGACAAGTCACGCAGTACATAAAATAAGGTTTGCTAGAGTTTTTCTCTGCACTGTATGACCAGTTTGATGGTCAACAAACACACTCTGCTCTGAAGTTTAAAACATTCAATTGTGTTAGCCTTGAGGTTCAAAGGACTGCTTCTAAACAGAGACTTGTATAACCTTATAGTTTTAGAAAATTATATCCCATGAAAGTATGAAACTAACAAAACACAAACACAGACAAACAGGACTTAATTGATAAAACTTCCTTGCTAGTGTGCACCTTTTTCCCTTAAAAATGTTCCATTAGTCTCAGGAGAATATTATCAACTGCAACATTTAATAATATTTTCTAAATTTTACCAATTGGAGACTATACCACTTTTGGTAGCTAAAATATATCTAAACATGGAACACCAAATAAAAATTTTTATAACTGTAAGTGTAAAAAGCTCTATGACTATAAATATTCTAATCTACCAAAGTGAAAAAAGTGAACTTGAACCTGATACATGCAAAAGATTGCAATAAACCTGGGAAACAATTGACTGATTCACTTTAAGGACACACCCTGCTTTTCTAAATTTATGGTTCCATTTAACAGAATTATATACGATCATACACATTATAAGCCCAAATCCAGTGAATAGTCTGTTTTTTAATTTCAAAATTAAATCTAGCAGAACAATTTTCAAATAATTATCTCATTAAAATTGTAGTTACAATTTGTAGATTCTATACATCACTGATGAGAATAAACCTTGGTCCATATTTAATTCAGTTTTTCCCTTCATCAGTGGCCAAAACACTCATTCATTCAACACAAAAAGTTTATTTTTGTATTTCCCCAGATGACTCAGTTAAGCACTGTGCCATGATGCTTGGAATAAGTACTTAACATAAAGAAGCAGGAACTGACATAGGACTTTTTATTTTACCATGTTAGTGTCAACACAGTGCACCCTTCAGTGCATGTTTGAAATCTGGGCGTCATCTCTCCCTCACCCTGGCGTGTCTACTAGGCAGCTACTTTTCCAAATCCTTAATAAAATAAACATTCAATTTATGCCAGCAGGAAAGTAGCATCTGGTGTTCTCAAGCTTCTTAGACCTGTAGTTTGGAGTTCCCCACTAATGGCAGAAAGTTCTCGGTCATTCTTGTTTTTCTTTTTCACATTCTGGATGAATTTAGCTCCCCCACAGGTATGTGACTGACAGCCCTGAAGGTGGGCGAGTGCCTGGCTTACAGACCGTGATCGTGGGGCCTGTCCAGGTGACAGCACACCTATGCCCTTGCTCCGCTTCCCACGCACTCTTCACTTGGCCCTCCTGGTCACCACATCTACAAAGGCTGGACAGTAAGGAGACGTAGTGCCATCTTCGTGTCCTTCCTTCCTCCCACGATGGACGTGTGTCCCTGAAAAATCTAACCAAAGGAAAAGGGAAACAGGATCTTGACATGACAAACACTCACCTTCATGGAGCCAAGCCTAGGCAAAACGTGATGCCTGAATTCCTCTCCAGAGAAGCAGGAAACAGACCCCGAGGGTGCACAGAGCTGAGCAGAATGGGTGCCAGCGTGGGAAGGGCTGTGCGCCACACCGCACTTTCCTTCTCCCATGTGAGGCAGGAAACTGGGGGCGACAATGAAATTTGCTCCGTGACATCTCAAAATGCTATGAGCTGTATTCAGTTTAAGTCTTTTCAGAGGTGTTTGTTTGTTTGTTTGTTGAGGCAGGGTCTCACCCTGTGGTCCAGGCTGGCTCTAAAATCACTTCAGAGCCCAGGCTGGCCTTGGACTCATGGCAACCCTCCTGTCTCATCCTCCAGAGTGCTGGGATTACAGGCATGAGCAACCGTGCCCAGCTTATGTGGTGCTGGGGAATCGAACTAGGATATTTAGCATGCTTGCTAGGCAAGCACTTTTAACCACTGAGCTATTCCTCCAGCCCTTTTCAGAGTTTCTTAAATCAAAATTGGATTCAAGGTAATGAAAAATAATGCTCAATACGTAAAGTGGTTCAGAAAGCAATAACGTTTTTGAAAAAGGAGAAAGTGACAGAGATGACCTTGAATGAAAAAGCAATTTTAGATCCTTAAGCACATTTATTACAGGTTTTACAAAAAACAGAAATTTCTTCAGAAAACTATACTGAAAAGCCATGCTAAGCTAAAGTTGAAATTTTAGCACATTTAATTAATACACATCTGTGAACTCTCTGTAATCTGTAAGTTTTAAAAGTAAAATTTTAGGGACTGGGGGCATAGCTCAGTGATTACAGCGCTTGCCCCCAGCATGAGGCCCCAGCATGATTTTGGCCTTATCCTTTTTCTTCCACTGACCACATCTCTCATATTCATTCCAACCTGCACAGCCTAGTGGCCAGCTTGTAATTTACAGCACCAACTCCCTCTCTCGTGGATTAGATTACTGTAAAAATGTTTTCCATTTGGGGCTCACAACAGATCAATTAATATTGCACAAGCCTCTCTGGCACATGGCCCTTGAGCCATACATTGTCCATTCATCATTCATTTAGAAATCTTCTCCGGGTCCTGTTAGCTAAGGAATGAACTCTATTGGCCCTCAATCCTCTATGTTATGGTTT
>PVKB01008879.1:0-12278 GCA_004027205.1 Ctenodactylus gundi | reverse complement strand
GATGTGTCTTCTGTGAAGTACCGAATGTGGGGCTGCTGTGGCGAGTGAAGAGGGAACTAGTGGGGACCCCTCGCTCCAGATGAGGAAACTGAGGCTGGGGGACCCCTCAGGTCCTCACCGCCAGCTTCTGCTGGAACAGAGGTGTCCCTGCTGTGTCCGTGGCGGGACCACCATGTGTGAGTGACCCTCTTTTCTTTCTATCTCAGGGCGCAGTGTGGATCCTGGTCGGGCGGGTCTACTGGGGCGACGGGCACCCCGCTCCAGACAGCCTTTCATGGTCACCTTCTTCAAGGCCAGCCCACGTCCCATCCGTGCCCCTCGGGCGGTGAGACCCCTGAAGAGGAGGCAGCCGAAGAAAACCAACGAGCTGCCGCACGCTCACAAACTCCCAGGGATCTTTGGTGAGGGCCCCACCTGGGTCTGAGCCCCCTCACCGGAGGCGCCCCTTAGTGGTCTCGCTGTGGGCCCCGCGTGGAGTGGGTGGGCAGGAGGGTGGGCTGCAGTCTGGGGATGTCTCCAGAGGGAAGGAGAATGTGATGGCCGAGGGTCCTGCTGGGCTTCTTTGGAGGTGCCGGAGCCCCACAGGCTGAAAGACAAAGGCGGCCTGGCTGAACACAGGGTTGCCCTGCGGGCTTGGGAGCCATTGCAGCTGCTGAGCTGGGTGGTGGCAGGAGCAGGGGCCAGGGACGGGATTTGTGAGACCGGTGGTTTCATTTCCTGCTGCTCCTCTACTTGACAAATGTGCCCATGAGGGCATCTCTTGCCCTGGAATCACCCCAGGGTAACTGCATAGAGCAGGAACCCCAGAAAAGACCTTGTGCCATCTTCCCTGCAGATGACATCCACGGCTCCCACAGCTGGCAGGACGGCCAGCAGGTTTGCCAGCGGCACGAGCTCTATGTCAGTTTCAGGGACCTCGGCTGGCTGGTGAGTGCCCACTCTCCTGACTGGACAGTCCCCCCCTGTCACTCCTGAGCGTGTCTCCAGGGAGGAGGGAGAGTGACAGGCCGTTTCATTTTCTTCTCATGTGTCCTTTCTTCAGGGTTTTCAAGGTTTCTAACATGAGACTATGTTACTTTCACAGTGTGAATGTGTTTTTAAAAATATAAAATCTGTGAAAATGGGGACTAGTAGAGCCCTCAGGTAACCGAACTGTCAGCACTGCAACAGGGAAACTGAGGCTGGCTGGGCAGAGCCTCTGAGCGCTCATGCGACTGCTGCTCTGGGAAGCTGGGGCCAAGCAGGGCAGGCCAGGAAGGGGACAGCGCAGGAGGCCGGGCTGTGGCGGGCACAGAGCTCCGGCGCAGCCCGCTATGCCGAGGGGTCGCTGAGGGACTCAGGCCTCTGGGTGGGCACTGCCCAGGAGGGGCTGAGGGTGGTGTTGGGAGGGTAAGGGTGGCCCTGAGCTGTCACGTGACAGGGCCTGGGCTGGGGGCCAGAAGGGCATGTGGATGGGCTCACCTTCTCCAATTCCCCCAGGACTGGGTCATCGCGCCCCAAGGCTACTCGGCTTACTACTGTGAGGGGGAGTGCTCCTTCCCACTGGTTGCCTCCAGGAACGCCACCTACCATGCCATCCTGCAGTCACTGGTGAGTACAGCAGCCATGCTGCCGTGGCCCCGGTGGGTGGTGACAGCAGCTGCGGAGAGGAGCTCTCCCTGCAGGGACAGGGCACAGGGTAGGTCATGCCCTCACCCCTGCACAGCTGGTCCCTCCTATGGCCGAGCTGTGCGTGTCTGGGCCGGTGAGCACCAGAACTGGTGTACACGCACAGGTTCTGTGCCCCACACTCACGTGTGTGGGACACCTGTGAGACCCGTGTGTGGGTGCCCAGACCAGCACAGGCACTGCGCCTCTGTTCAGCAGCAGATGTGTGCACCCACAGGGTAGCAGTGCGCCCTGTGCTCATGTGCCCCGGGTCCTCCGGCTGCCCTGGGTGTAGCATGATGGTGCAGGTGCGCCCTCACCTACCTGCACGGCCAGGGCCACTTACCCATGCCCTCCGCCCTTTGGGGCCTTGGCTCTGCCTTTAGCCGCTCCTGAGCATCTTTCCTGGCTGTGTGTGTCTCCTCAGGCAAGAGGGCTTGTGATGCCTCAGTAGCTGGGCAACTTTTCATGGTGAAAAAAGTTTCTAGTCCCACTGCCATTGCCAAGTGCTTTGATCTGTTGATTGATGTTGAGACTTCCTTCTAACACTTTATCTAGACTCCTGGTGTCCAGAGTCCCAGGGCTTGGTGGTTTTTCCAGTAGGAGGGTGGTCCAGGATGACTCCCCCCCCCCCCCAGGATGTCTAGCATTTTAGCTTGCTTGGGCCTCATGGAGTAAGACACTCCCAGGCCCTGCAGGCCTCAGCAGAAGTGACCACTCAGACCAGCCAGGAGCAACTAGACAGTCACTGCTCTCGTGAGAGGAGGCTACAGTGAGTGTATAAGCAAGCCACCAACAGAGAAGACAAAGTGGCGTGTATTAAGACAAGCGAATGGTGGCCCTAGGTGCAGAGAGCCCGGGTTGGGCTCTCTGTGCCTGGAGCATCTGGACCAAGTGCTGAGGAAGAATGTCCTAGAGAAGGAGCAAGTGCTAAGGCCCTGGGACAGCAGGAACTAGTGGGCTCAGTGCCATTCTGGAGGAAGGGATTGGGGCGAAGTGAGGAAAGGGAAGGCAAAGGGATATAGAGTGGGGTCTCTGTAAGGAGGGTGGGTGTCTTAGTTGCCTTCTTTTTTCACCACTGTGATTCAATACCCGGACATACACAAATTAGGGAGGAAAGGTTTATTTTAGCTCACAGTTTCAGAAAGTCACAGTCCATTCAGGGGTGAGTGGCTGGAAAATGGTGGAATCACAGGGTGGGGCCACAGCTAGAGCCAGAGCCGGAGCCAGTGCTTTAGAGACAGAGAGCCTCACGGCAGCACGGCAGAACTGAGACCAGTCTGGAAAGAAGGGTGGCACCAGCACACGACCCTCCAGGTCAAGCCCCGAGCATCTGCCTCTTCCAGCCTGGCCCCTTCTCCCAGCAGTACACAGTGTCCATAAGTATATGAGGCTTTTGGGGGACACTCCAGATCCAAACCATGACAGTGGATTTTATTCTGAATAAGCTGAGAAGCTGGGAGCAGGAGAGAGGGCAAAACGCAGTGTCATGCCAGAGTGACTTTCCAGAAGTCTCTGTGGTGGCTGTGGCAGGGTGGACTGGCCATAGGGTGGACAGTGCAGGAAGCCAGGAGGTGAATGAGGTCTTCATGGCCCTGGCAGGAGGGCGGGCGGGTAGACCCAGATGCCTGGAGTTGGGCAGAAAGGCCCAGAGAGGCACTTGGAGCTCAGAGGTGTGGCTCACAGATGGACCACGTAGCCTGGGCAGGCAGAGCAGCCACAGGGGCTGGGGAGCCCGGGGGAGGCTGCAGTGTGGCAGGAGAGACGCCTTGGGGGCTCAGGGTCCCTCCAGCCCCCCCCACCCCCACCCCAGCACGCCTCCACACAGCAGCCCGCGACCTCACCACACACGCTTGCTCAGGTCTCGTGTCTTTCTGCCACCTAGCTGAGGCCCAAGCCCTGGGCCTGGGATGTGACTCGCCCCTTGTCCGGCCCTGTGCCCATCCGCTCCCACTGCAGGACACTGAGACACTGCATTGTTACTGTGTCCACTGACACTCCCCGTTCCAATGTCGGTCCTGGGCTCCCTCCAGGCTCATGTCCAGGCCCGCATACATACAGTGGCAATGAGAACACTGATTCTGTGCACTTGGGAGAGAAAACTGTGGCCCACAGACAGGCAGTTTGTCCCCTAGGATGCACAGCCACGAGCACTGGAGCTTCTGACTTAATTTCATTTATGATGTGTGGTTCAAAATGAGTTGGAAAAAAAAAGATTGAAGGCTAGGATGAGGCTTTGTAGTAGAGCACTTGCCTAGCACATGCAAAGGCCCTGGGTTCAACCCCCAGCAGTGAAACATGCACGCACACACACCCAATCAAACAAGTAAAATGAATGGGCTCCGTGCATCTGCCTTTAGGTTCCAGGTGGGGTAAAGGCCATTTCCCTTGGTGTCACTCATCAGGTAAAGCTTAGGCTGTGGGGAGGAGCAAGGAATGGCTGTTCCGTGGTGCCAGGTTCTCTCTCCTGTGTCCACCTGTCTGAGTTATGGCCACTTGGGGCCCCTTGGCCTGCACAGGGCGTGAGGTCTGCTGGATCTCTTCGCTGAGCCTAAAGATGGACAGCTAGGAGCAGCAGCTGTGTGTCCCTCCGCAGCCCTGTCCTCCCTTTGCGGCTGCTGGCCCGCGCCATCCAGCGGGGGAAGGTTCTCCTGCAATCTGGCTCAGAGCCGGGGTGGGAGAGGGGACCCGCTCCAGCAGCTCCGGCTGTGTCCGGCTGGTGGCACGGGAGGCCTGGGTGGAAGCAGCTCTGTCTCTCCGGGCTCCCGGCCCGGCCATGGTGCTGTCTCTGGGCCTGTCTCCCGGCCGGGTAAGCGCTGCAGCTGGACGTGCCGCGTCCCAGGTGAGGCTTGTGTGTGGAGGCGCAGACAGCTCGTGCCGTCAGATTCTCTTCTGGTGGGTAAAAGCTGCTTTCTGGAGAGGCAGACGGACCTGGCACCTGGTGCGAGTCAGCCTGATGCACCTTCAGAGGGCCTTGGGTCTCAGGGCACACCCCGCAACCTGTGGGTCTCAGTTTACCGTCTGCAGAGATTAATCCTTGCCCCGGAAGCGCTCAGGAGCAGAGAAGTAGTCGGGGGCACCCTAGGAGTCCAGGCCGTTTCCACTGGGTTCCGTGCACATCCTGGGCTCACAGACTTGGGGGCAGCGGGGGACAGACTGTGACACGGCTGGTGTCGGGACGCTACAGGATGCAGTCGCATCACGGAGGCCCCGGAGGAGCTGGCGCTGCCGAGGGCGCCCCAGGCGCGTGGGGCGCAGAGGGCCCACGGTGTCATCTGTGTGGAGGGTAGTGACATGGCGGAAGCAGGGGGGCCGGTGTGTGGGAACTCGGGCTGTGCCGTGAGGGCGGTGGGCAGGGCAGGTATGCGCAGGGCAGGATGACCTAGGGGGACCAGGGAGCTGACACCTGCTAGACGGGTTGGGGTGACGGCAGGCAGGAACGGGGCTGGGCTGAGTCCTCGGAGGCGGCTGCCGGCCTCATGCCCTGCCTGTGCGCCCTCCCTGGCCAGGTGCACCTGATGAAGCCAGACGCGGTCCCCGAGGCGTGCTGTGCACCCACCAAGCTGAGCGCCACCTCCGTGCTCTACTATGACAGCAACAACAACGTCATCCTGCGTAAGCACCGCAACATGGTGGTCAAGGCCTGCGGCTGCCGCTGAAGCCGCCCGCCCCGCCCCGCCTAGCCCCGCCCCGCCCCATCTGGCCCCGCCCCTCCTAGCTGCCTCCCTCAGTGCCGTCGTTGCTCAGACAGGAGTACAGGGGGCCTTCACCTTTCCTGTTCACTTCTAGCCAGCTCTCAGGGCCTTTTCAGGCCCCCGGGCCCCTCTCGGGGCACTGTGGCCTGACCCCATCCCGGGACCGAGTGCACCCCGCGTCCTGGAGCGGTGCTAACCCTGCGGTCTGGGTCTGTACTGAAGTTCTGCCTTAGGACCTGTCTAAAACTAAATGGTCGAGGAGCTGGTGGAGCCTGTGGCGGGTGGCTTGGGCACTGTACCATTTCCCACAGGGTTTGAGGGTGGGCACGGGGGCTCTGCCCCTTCCCGGGATGCCGCTTGGGTACTTCAGGGACACAGACCTGCACATGTCCTCAGGACAACGTGATCTTGGGTCCCTCTGATGACCCATTTGGCAAAGGCACTGAGACAAAGTCATCTCTGGGCAGAAACAAGGACAGCTTTGGCGGTGGCGGTGCAGGCTGGCACACAGCAGGCACCACCAGTGGCCTCCCCTTGCCCACGGCCAACCCAGCGGTGTACCTGGGTGCCTCTCCTTCTGCACCAGGACGAGCCATCTGCACCCTCAGGTCAGACCGCGGGGTGGCCACCTCCCGCTGAGGAGTGCTCCTCACCCCAGCTGTGGTGACACGTGAGGAACTGCAGTGTTGCCTGATGTCGTCACAGCCTGCTTCACCCTGGGTGCCCAGCGGCCCGGTCCTGTGTCTTGTACCAGTGAGTTAAAGAAAAGGCCACCAGGTCTCTTGCTGTAGCAGTGTGGGCAGGAGGATCAGGAGCTTGGGCTCCGAGGAAGACACCTGGGATTGGTTTAGGAAAATGGCAGACAAGCCGGACGTGGGGACATCGCCAGCTTCGATAAGCCCAAGAGGAAGAAGACAGAGACGCAAGAGAAGAACTCCCTGCCAACCAACGAGACCACGGAGCAGGAAACACAGAGTGAAAGTCCCTAAGAACCCGGAGGATTCCCCACCCCACCCTTCATCTCCGAGAACCCGGTTGCAGTGTGGAGGAAGAGCCACCGGCAAGACGGGAACAAGCCACAAGCTTCACTCTGAACCCGAGCATGCTGTACTGATGCCGTCGGCCTGTGGGTCTCAGACGAGGCCCCCCAATCGAGCTGCCAAATTCTCCGGTTTGCCCTGGGATGTTACAGAAAACTATTTGTATGATTGATGAAAATAAAACACACCTCGTGGCAAAAAAAGAAAAGGCCCCTGTCCAGGGAGTGACAGGTGGGCTGGGTGGGTGGGATCGTCTGTCCCAGCTTCCTCTGTCCCATTTACCTCTGTCCTTGGAGCAGCCTCTGGGAATTGGAGTGGCTGTTCGATTTCATACTTGCTGAGCCTATAATTTACCTGTTGGAAGAGACAGAGTCCAGCTGCCTGAACTTTGTCGTTAGAAATCATCCTGGGCCTGCACTTGTGCACAGGCATACCCAGGACAGGCCTCAGGGAGGGCGGGAGTGGCTATAGCAGCATGGATGGGGCCTTGCTGCAGGACAGAAATCCCTCCAGTGGGGCCAAGAAGGGCCTCCATGTGTGGCTACACAGGCAGGGACCCTCTAGACGCAAAGGTGGGCCCTGACTGTCTGGAAAGTGGCTAGCCCCTCATGAGCCTAGGCTGGAAGAAATGGGACGAGACACAAGTCCAAATGTCAGACTGACTTGGTGCTTGGACAAGTCATTTTTATCCATGCTGGAGTCTCCCATCTGCAACATGGGAACATAGGATTGGTGTTAACTGGCTGTTACTGTAAAAGGAAAAAATACCTGAGATAATGAAGACTGGGGTGTCGTTTGGTGGTAGAGCACTTGCCTAGCAAGTGCAAGGCCTTGAGTTCAGTCCCCAGTACCAGAAAATTCCAAACCAAGCAGAGCTCTGAGATAATCAGCCAAAAAGAGAGGTTTGTTTTAGCCATGCTGTCAGAGGTGACAGTGCGTGGTGGGTTGCTCCATTGCTTTCTGGCCTGTGGCAAGGTAGCATAGAGTGGTGGGGAATAGAGAGACAGGAGAGAGGCAGCCTGGAGTTCTCCATCTGCCTCAAGAGTGCACCCTCCTATAGGTGACCAGAAGATGTCTCACTAGGCCCTACCTCAACATTTCTACCAAGTACCAAGATGTGGACTGATACTTTTAACCCCTGGGGTGTGGGGGACATTCCAGATCCAGTTGTGGCGGATTCTTCCATTCCAAATACCTTCCCACCCCTCTTCTCTCCCAGAGCCTCTCAGCCCAGCATGGGACTTAGGGCCTTATCCAGTAGCTTCCTTCTCCCGATGTCTGGAAGTGGAGGCTTGGGAGCCACTTGACAAGAGCCAACGTTTGACCTCTTCAGTCCCAGCACAAAAGCTGGCATGGTCTGGGGACACCAGGAAAATGTGTGTAATGAACGTTTAAAAGATGCAGACTCTGCTCTGTCCACTAGGAGGCAGGCAAGGCAGGAACCTAAGACTGAGGTGTGGCGCCTTTTTTCTGTAGCAAGCATAAAGGGCAGAAGCCATGGCTTTCCTAATGACCAGACTTTAGCCATCCAGGTAGCCACCACATGACATCCAACAGAAAAGATTTCAGAGAGAAAAGCTGATCATAGGTTCACAGCCTCTGTGATGTCAGTGTTGTTGTTATCAAGGCTGTTCGATTATTTTTTGGTTGCATCTGGCCATTAAGGTTTTTTTTTTTTTTTTTTTTTTGGTTTTGGTTTGTTGTTGTTGTTTTTGAGACAGGATCTTGCTCTGTAGCCCAGGCTGGTCCTGAACTCTCTGTGGAGCCCAGGCTGGCCTTGGACTCATGGCAATTCTCCTGTCTCAGCCTCCCTAGTGCTGGGATTACAGGCATGTGCCACCACACCCGGCTTATGTGGTGCTGGGGAATCAAACTTGGGCACTTAGTGCTTGACTTAGTGCTTGCTAGGCAAGTGCTTTAACCACTGAGCCATTCCTCCAGCCCTTAAATATTCTTTTAAAACAATTGTTTCACTCTTCGGGCCCTACTGGGAAGGGAGGGGAGATGGGGTCGCTCTGTGCCTGGTGGACCCAGGTGGACCTGGATGGACCTGGTAGACACAGGAGGCCCTGCCTGCGGAAGAAGCTCCAGCAGCCTAATGGCAACACAGATGGATGACACATGGGTGTTTGTGATCTTCAAGGATATGACCATGACTTTCACCCAGGAAGAACAGAGGTGGCTGGACCCAGCCCAGAGGGTTCTGTATAGAGCCTGCAGGGTTCTGGTCCCACTAGAGCAGCAGGTTGCTAAAGCAGAATTGGTCCACTGGCTGGATCGTGGGCAGGAGTTGTGAACACCCATGCAGGTGACAAAGCACAGTTTCAGATAAGAATATTGTGACCGTTGGAGAGATTACGTCAACTTGAGGATCGGGAACCACACCTGGGTTAGGCAATTGGGAACCAGCCTGGATTAGAGTGTGAGTGATTTGTGGGCCGGCAAATGAGGGAAGAGCACCCACCCGGATGTGGGAGGCCCAACTGGGAACTCCAACAGTATAAAAGAAGGGAAAAAGAAAGATTGTTACAGCTTCTTCCTCTGGGAAAGCGCTCACCTTCGCAATTGTCTATGGGTGCTGACTTGCTGCATGTCACAGATCTTCATCACAGATTCGTGCCAGTCTTAACTTGCGCCTGTCTGCCCATCACTGATCTTCAGTCACCTATCTTCAGTCTCTGGTCCTCGCCATTGTTCTTGTAACAACCAAGATCCACAGCAGACTTTGACCAGCTGTCCTGCAGTCCCAGACGGGAGTTCTATTTCGTGGCTGAGTGGCCATCAGACAGTCCAGCTCTTGCACGTGCAGGCCGCCATCTTGGACTGTCTCTAGCCTCAGATTTGTAAGCCTTCCGTAGATTCTTTTTGTAATACCTTCTGTCACTTCTGCCTTTTGAAAGAACCCAAACTGATACAAACACCAACCACCTGTCTGCCAGTCTCATCCAAGGGAAGCTTGAGTCAGGAATCTTCAGAGGAGTGGGGGCTGGGGCACCCTAAGGATGAGCAAGGGCTGCTGGGAACAGACAGGCTCTTCTTAGGAGACTCACACTGGGAAAAGAACCCTTGAAGATGGTAGTTTGGAGACATGGTGATTTGCTGTCCAGGGTGATGCAGGAGCAAGCCTCTTCAGACAGTCTCCGTGGATGTGACTCTCAGACACCAGGGAACATCACCTCGACATCCCAGGGATGAACTTACATACCTGCCAACAGTGTGGGAGGGGTTTTGGCAGGAAGCGGTACGTTGTTCTATATCAGCAGCGCGGCCTGGTCTGAAGCCATCCACGTGTGGTGTGTGGGGGCAGAAACTTAGCCCAAGCTCAGCCCTAGTTCAGCACTACTTCGTCTACATCAGGGAACCAGGCAAGTGCTGAGGCATGGGAAGGCCTTCAAACGCAGGGCGTAGCTCACACAGCAGCACCCGGTCCTCACGGAGGAGCAGCCCTGCGAGTGTGCCCACCGGGAAGGGACTTTGCCACAGCTGTACTTTCATTTGCCATAATAGGACCCACCCTGGAGCAAAAACCCCTTGAGTGCAAAGAGTGTGGGAAAGCCCTTAGCAAAAAAGCAGGCCTAATCCACATCCGGGAGGAGCCCTGTGAGAGTGCGGAAGGTGGCAAAGCCTTTTGTGCGGGTTCACACTGCAGAGAAGCCCTGAGTGTGCCCAGTGTGGGAAGGCCTGTCGCTGCGGTACGTGCCTCGTCAGCACTCGGTCAGCCAGCCAAGGAGATGCCTCACGAATGTTCCAGTGTGGGAAGGCCTTCAGATGCCAGTCACACCTCCTGCCGCCCCAGAGTGTCCGCTCCTGAGGGAAGAAACCCACTAGGGCCATGAACGTGGACTTCCCTTCGTGTGCTTTTCTCTTTTGTGTTTTCTGACGGGTCTCACACAGAGGGAAAGCCCTTGGCGTGCCACTAACGAAGGAGCTTCTCTTTCCTGGTGTTTGGTCATCCGTTCTCCACGCAGTGACATAGCAGAGGCCTTGTGACTGCAGTCAAAGTCTCAAGGTCATGGGAGGATTTGTGTCAGATAGAAATGCGGGAGGCTGTGCACCTATGGGCCACCACGGACAACTCGTGCTGAGGAAAGATACTTGGAGACATGCACTCAGGACTGTGTAGCCAAAGAAGAAACCTCACTCGCCATCTTGGAATTCATATTGTAGATTTGAAGGAAAATTTTCATACTGTAGAATTTCCACACAACTGCTGTCCTTATGAGAAAACTGTGATGAATGATTATTCACTTGTCCTGGGAAGAGCTGTGGAGGAATTTGACTTTGAGATTTGCCCAGTGAGTTTATAAAAGGTTTCAGCCATAAATCTTTTTGGTTGACTTGGAAAGCCAAGTTAGCCTTGTTAGAAAATAAACTCAACAGGGGAATGGAGTCTGAGGAAAGCACACACATGGATGTCTGAGAGCTAAGGGGATCTCAGACTTAATTTTATATGTGACTGTGCTCTGTTGTATGGGAGAGTGGGACAGTGATTGGGGCCTTGAGCCAGTCAGCCCCCCTCCCAGCAGGTCACCCAGGAGGCAGCCATGCTGAGCCCTTCATGCACACTGCCCTCTCCTCTCTCAGACCTCATGACAGCCTTGAAGAGCTGATATTATCCTGGTGTCGCTGGTGTTGCTCCTGACCCCATGACTGACCAGCCGTGAGAGGAACCCCAGTGTTAAGGCATGGGGTTCCTGCTGGGATCTCAGCCAAACCAACTGAAGCGCCACCTAAGGGCAGAGAGCCAGGCTACACAGGTGTGCCACAGGTACGGCTGGTCTGGGGTTCCTGGGACTGGGGGCAGCAGGCTTCTCTCTTCCCTTCAGGTGTATCCTCCTCTCAACCCAAAATGAGAACCATTCCTGTGAGGGGACACTGATCCAGCCAGCCCTTGGGAGGTGACTGACAGGGCTCGGCCTCATCCCTGAGATATGCCACCCGGTGGCCCAGCTGGATGAGAGGAGAGGCTACCACCGGGCGTGAAACAAGGCAGCAGACTGCAATTTCCAGGCAGGATGGAACTGGGGACAGGAACATAATTCTGTTAGCTCAGTAGGTGATGAGTAGACAGGCTGGCAAAGCTGAAGATGGGTGCCCACTAGATCCACGAGCAGCGGTGTGAGTAGGAGCGGGGTGTGGCTAGCCCAGTTCATCGCCTGGTACCGCGAAGACAGAAGCATTTTGCATAGCTTTTACTTCTCCTGCCCTTGGAGTCACCCAGGGGATTAGCCTGAGGGGCAGCAGCAGGGAAGATGCTATGGTCCATGCCCTCTGCCACCACCACACACACTTGGGGCCGGGCTGGAGAAAGCAGGACAAGAGGCAGAATGGGTTTTAGTAAAGAAATCACCAGAAGCCACCAGTGAACCAGGACAGGCCCTAGCAACACCTGCCTGGGAAAGCCAGCTGTCATACTCATCTGTCCTTGCCATGAGTGGCACCTGAGCTGAGTGGCACCTGAGCTGGCCCCATGCCCAGAGCACAGGTGCACATGTGGGAGTAAGCCCAGGCCGTACCACAGAGCAGCTGCTCCAGGCTGACCCCAAGGAAGGGTTCCCACAGGACACCCTCAGTGCTGGCCCAGGGGCCAGCAGTTACTTCTTGGACCCTCGGGGTAAGAGCAGAGGGGCAGCGGAGTGCCGCCTCACGCGTACTCCCCGCAGTCGGAGATGGTCACCTTCTGCTTTGGCTTCCCGTCCTTGCTGCCCTGAGCCTTTGCGGGCAGAAGAGAAGAGTAGGCAAAGTCAGCGGAGCGAGGGGAAGGAGACTAAGACGGCGCAGGGAAACCCACCCAGAACCTGGCCTCCGCGGGCCCCAGGAGGAACGGCGGTTCCCAGCCACCTACCTCCACCTGCCGCAGGACATCCAGGCCTTCCGTGACCTCTCCGAACACCAC
>PVKB01008878.1:0-12294 GCA_004027205.1 Ctenodactylus gundi | reverse complement strand
GAGAGAGAGAGAGAGAGAGAGAGAGAAGGAGCAAAGAAACAAAAGTCGCTGGAGATTGGCTTTAGCTTGGTTTGTCTCTATAAAAAGATAGTATGTGGGGCAGACCAGAAACCAAAACAGAGGAGAAACTACCTTTGAGTGAGCGCCGGAGGCCAGGTTGTGGAGGCGGTGTTCACAGATGGGGCAGCCCTGTCGTCGGGGCAGTGCTAACGCTTACTGGCCTGGACCTGGTGGGTCACCAGGCTCAGGGCCCTCCTTCCCATTCCTGCACCACTCTGGATTCGCCTTGGGTCGCCCTCCTAAATGGTCTTGTGCCTTCTCACCTGCACTGGGCGCGGCAGAGTAATGCTGTGAGGAACAGCCTGCCAGGGGCCCCTCTGCACAGGTGCTTGCTGCCGCCCGCTCCTGGGGGAGCTGCGCAGGGGAGGGCTGTGGATGGAAAGGGTGGGGGAATCTCAGAGAGAGCCAGGAGAATCCACGGGGATCCCACTCTGCCACCAGGTAGGTGTGTGGACAGGGATCGCATCTGGACCCCAGGGCTGTGCCTGTGTCCCAACAGGGGGCATAGGCTGGCGTGGCCAGGGTCTGTAAGTTAGAACAAGAGGTTGAAAATGTCAGGGTGGGGACACACCAAGTGGCAAGCTGGCCGCCCGGTGAACACACAGGAGAGGGCACATGGGCGTAAGGCTTCCTGCCGATGATGGACAAGAGTGTGTTGGGAGATGGGGGACCCTCCTCTTCCTGAGGGCGCCTGGCAAGGTGCTGGGCCCTCGAGTCACAGAAGCTACCCGTGGACCTGCCTGAAGAGAAGTTGTGCCCTCGTCAGTGGGCATCCTCTTCCAGACAGCCGAAGTCAGCATGTGAACCAAGGCTCAGCTGTTGCTCTCACTGCTTAAGAATAACATGGCAGCACCCACCGGTGCTTCTCTGTGCCTGTGGGCCTGAGGTGGCCTCAGGTGTCACCACTGGCGCTGGAAATTCCGAAGAGTGCACCCCATTGGCTTGGGGCGCCCGGGCCTTACGCAAGTGAAGCTCATCACTGACTGCTCGTATTTGCTGGCATTTCCGTGAGCAAGCCTGAGTGAGGGTACGTGAGGCCCATGGGCCAGGTGCCTTGACGAGGCACGGCCTTGCCAGGGACCGACTCTGGTCCTCTGAGGCCTTTTTTCCCTAAAATAATTCACATGCACTCCTGCTGAGAGGCTGGGTCTGCTCCCCTCCCTTTCCTGAGAGGCTCCCGTGCAGAACAGCAGAAGAAGAGGGGCAGTGGCTCTTGAACCTCTAGGACCCGCGTTTGCCAGCACCAGTGTCTTCGTTCCCAAGCAGCTTGTCCTCTGCAAAAATGTGGAGTTTCATAAAACCGAGTAGATGAGTGTACTGGTCACCTATACGTCGTTAGTAATAACCTGCCAAAATTTGCCCTTTCTTTTAAAATTATTGTTTAAATTGAAAGCAGTGTCAACTAAAAAGTGTACAAATGTTTTACTTTCTCATTGCTTTGACAGCATACCTGACATCCACAACTTAAGATTTACATAGCTCACAGTTTTAGAAAGTCTCACATAGACCGTTTATGGCGGGCAGCAAGGAGGACGCACACGGCAGAGGCTGGAGAACTGCCCAGAGCATTGATGCCTGGAGACTCAGGCAAGGCCAGAGCTTTCCCGAAAGAAGCTATGACGGCGTTTCCTTCACTTGGCCCAAGCTGACGGAGGGGTTCCCCACGCACAGTGGGTGCCCCCCTGGCTTTCTGGCCTATGGTCAGTGACACGCGCCCGAGGACTCTGCCCTAGGGCCTCCTTGCCCTGATGTGTGCAAGTTGCTGCAGCCTGTCCAGTTCAGAGCACCAGCCCCTGTCTCTCCCAGCCAGGCTCATCTCCCGGTAGCTCGTGGTTCCATGGACACTCCCTTTCATCCAGTCACACGCGGCTCCGGGGGACCCTCCAGATCCAAACCACAGCAAGGCTTGGGTGGAAGTTGGGCAGAGAGATTACAGCAGTTAATGTGCAAGAGGAACGTGAAAAGAATTGAGATAATTTTAAAATAACTGTCAACAAGGAGGCCTCCCCCTCATTTTTATGAGTGTACATGTGTGTGTACGTGTGTGTGCATGTGTGTGTGTGTGTGTGTGTAGGTTGTGTGATGCACAACAGTTATATTGAACTTGGGTGTCTTGTGCTCATGCATCTTGCTTCACTGTTGCCACCCCTGTCCCTCCACTCTGTGGCCCTCCCCACCCCCCATGATTCCCACTATCGCCCCTGTTTGGTCCTATAGAAGCCATGTGATATTTAACCTTCTGAGTTTGATTCACTTCACTAAGCGTGATTGTCTAGGAGGACTTTTCTGTTAAAAGACTACATGAGTTCACAGCATATGGGAGTAGATAAAAATTCTTCAAAAAAGCAGTTTCAGAAAGGCCTATGCTACCTTGAGAGTTGTGTGTTGTGACATCCTTTCAGTGGTAAGTGAGCCGGGTACACATCTGGTAAGCGGCGGCCACAGATGCGAGCTGAGGCGCCCCTTGCCCCTCTGGGGCCCCAAGTGGGCAGGGAGGCAGCGGGCAGGGGCTGCTGCTGGTGCTGTGCAGCTCCCTAGTGT
The DNA here is from genome assembly GCA_004027205.1 of Ctenodactylus gundi. Taxonomy (NCBI): domain Eukaryota; kingdom Metazoa; phylum Chordata; class Mammalia; order Rodentia; family Ctenodactylidae; genus Ctenodactylus; species Ctenodactylus gundi. Next base: position 9,693 of record PVKB01008878.1, on the reverse strand, counting down.
TTTTCAAAGGGAACCTCACTGTGTCATTCCTTATAAAACCTGAAAAACAGAAGATAGCTGTTTATTTGTCCTTTCTTTTAATTTTAAAGCTGACGAATGAGTGAAGCCCAGCCCCTGGTGAACTGATGGCCACCCTCCTGCCCTGGCCCCACGGTGCTTGCACACCGACTCCAGGCATGAATTGAGCAGCTGCCCTGGGCCCCTGTTGGTACTCAGCTCTGGGACACAAATGCACATCTGTACCAGATAGGAGTTTTGAGGGTGAGGGTGACGCTTGGAGTTTCCTGGTAGCCATTCAAAACTTCTGAGTCAGTCAGTGAGAAGTTCTCAACTTGGGCTAGCGAGTCATTCAGTTTATTCTTAAAAACTGCAGTCTTCCTCTTGCTCTGCCTTGGGTTTTGTTGTAGCAAGTGTTGTAAATGAGGCCAGAGCTGGCCAGTGAAATAGGAGCCGGAGTTTCCTCTGCTGCTGCGTAGACAGGTGTGCTTCTGGGCCCCCGACATCATGCTAGCAACACGTTTTGCAAGTGGTCCCCATTTTAATTGCAAATTGGAAGAAAGGAGCATTTGCGCTGCTTGAAAAGCAGGGCCGTGCGTTGCTGGTGTAGCTGTCGTCGCCAGGTAGGTGAGGGGTTCGGGCTACATTTGTGAAGGAAGCTGCTTTGCGTCGTCATGACTGGGCGTTGGCTGATGTGCGTGTTTCAGTGGAGAAATCTTTGCAGAATGTGTTGTGATTGATTCAGAGTATGCAGGCAACTCTCCTGGGAGGACAGTGCCTGGCAGATGCGCACACGTCTTTTGGTATTCACTGTTGCTTTTTAACTTAGAAATGTCCAGGTGGGAAGGTGCACAAACTTATTCCGGAGCAAGTGTAAGCTTGTGTCCCATTGCAAGGGTGAGTTGCTGGCTTCTGCGTGAGGAGGTCGGGCTGTGTAGGAGTGCTGCCCAGAGAGCTCACTCCTGCCGATGGGCCTGGAAAGTCTCCTCACCTGTTTCTCTCCACTTCTCCTGAACGTTGGCTCTCACTCAGGCACCCTTGTTGCGTGTGGGTTTTCCTTGGCACTGCTCGTTTCCCTCTGAGCTTGGTTTTAGTTTTTCCTAGCCTACGTCCTACGGACAGATGGAGTGGTGGGTGGCCTCCACTCTAGATTTTAGGAGTTCAGAGAAATGGCTGCTTGTTTTCCCCTGCAACATAGTTGAAAGTTATGTGGCTGGAGTGTGGCGGCAGATGCCGCTGGCCTGGGGGTGCAGCTTTCGGCATGTAGACCCGCAGTAACCTCTGTTTCTTTTTCTCCTCCCAGAATCATTGATCAGCGATTTGAGAAAGTTTCCTACTTTGTCTTTGGTGATTTCAACTTCCGCCTGGATTCCAAGTCCGTCATAGAGGTAGGCACATGGCTTCCTCCTCACAGCCTGGTGCTGTGCTTTCGTTATTTAGTATTGACAGAAATGCATAAAAAAAAAACCTGTCCTTAATAGGTGCGTTTCATTTCATTATTTTAACTGATTGCATTTTTAAAACAAAAGTTTGGTATAAAAAAAACATTTTGTACTATCATGAGTCTTTATCCTTGAGATTGGTTGGAGTTCCTCAGAGCTCGTTGACCAACTAGCCCATGATTGCTGGACCTTGGATGGGGCAGTCACGCCCCGTAGGCTTTGTGTTCCCAACTCAGAAACCAGTGCTGGAGAAAGAGCTGGGGCTGCTGCTTAAAGATATATGCAAAACTGGAGCTTGTTGAGCTCCGATTTTTACCTGTATTTTAGTACAAATAGGAACTGTGGAACCCCACTTTTTACCCACCTGTCAGAATGCTAGTTTCATTTGGCTTGCTAAGTCATTGCTAGCTCTCAGTCTTTGGGAAGTCGGAGGCCGTGTTGGCTTGTGGGGGTGCCTACAGGCTGCAGACAGGATCTTTGGGGGTCCTGGAGTAAAGCTGGCAAGCCTTAGCCCCGGGACTAGCAGCATTGCTGCTGAGGTCAGAGGATACTGTATGACCAGTGTGTCCCTAGAGGGTCCTGTGGCATAGGCACAAGGAGCGCCTCTTCTCCATGGTGAGACCTGTGGCTGATGGGTGCTGACCTTGCAGCCTTGGTTCTAGGATGACAGGCTGAGGGCTCTGGCTCTGGCTCCTCCCCAGTGTTCTTCCTCCTGGTTCTCATGTGACTGAGGGACAGCAAACAGGATGTACAGAAAAATAAAATGCCCCAATCTGCACCCTCACCTGTGTGGAGGAGGTGTGCACAGCAGGCCTGACAGCTCCTCTGGCCCACACGTGTGTCCAGTAAAGTGTTTAGCGCAGAGCGTGGCGCATGGATAATCCACACACGTGGCCCCTGTAAGAACCACATGAAGATGTGCAGTGTCTGGAGTAGTTACCTTCCCATCGGTACGCTCAGTCCCAAACACCGTCACGCGTTAGGCTTCCACAGTCAGTAGAAGACCGCATGAAGGCAGAGGTCCGCAGGCTTTTGCTTCTCCCGTATCTCCCTTTGGTTGACGGAAATGAATAATGTGCTGTTGAAATCCTCTTTCTGTTTTGTTTAATTAAGCTGACAGCACCTTGCCAGGCAAGGCCCTGCAGCACACACATGAGCAGTCACACGGGTGGTTTCCCTGAACGTTCAGTGGCTTCTAGTAGGGACGCAGCTTCACCCAACCACGAGGAGCAAAGAGGACTGTGGATCACAGACATCTTTAGATAGATGCCACAGGGGCCATGATGGTCTCTGCCTGTCCTGTTCCCTTTTCCTTCTGTGCTTGGAGGTTGTGGAGTCCACATTCTAGGGTAGGGATCCCCAGAAGAGTAGGAGCTGGGCCTGTCCTTCGGAAGGCTGACGCCACATCGGATGCTCTTCACGAGAGGAGATGTGCGGCCTGTCCCAGACTCCCTTCCTCCACCCAGGCTAAGCACCCCAGGGCTGAGAAGATCTTGGTGTTTGCTCCTGAACCTCTGAACTCAGTCTCTAGCTTGTTGAGTGAGAACAGCACCTTGGATGTGTGCAGAGGGCCCTTCCCACCTGGCCGGACACCTTTACGCTGAGCAGAGTGGCCAGCAGAAAGGTAAAGGGCCCTTGGAAAGCCAAAGCCAGCCAGCTCAGAGCCACTGGGATTAGGAAAAGGTCAGAGAGGCCTCTTCTCCCCACGTAGAGCAAATGTCACAGAAAGGTCAACCACTTCTGACTTGGTAGGACTGGTACTAGGCGAGCACTGCAGCTCTGTCCTTCGGGAATACCTTTCTGTGGAACAGTGGTTTGTGAAGGTGCCAAGCAGGGAGGCCTGGCAAGGTTCATGGGGCCCATGGGTAGCGGGTGCTTGGAGTAACTCACCGAGCAGTTATGTATTTTTCCCCAAAGTGGAAACGTGAGAAAATGTCTGCTTTGGTTTTTGGTTTTACAGTGGGTGTGGCAAGGGTCATACACTTCAGGAAAAGCCGCGTTTGCCGGGCCTTGGGGCCAGTGCAGTGCCATAATGGAAATGCTGGGTTTCTCTGAGCACAAACTGTTACCTTTCTTTCCAAAGCATTCTATACACTTTGACCCTGACCTGTCACCTTTGACAATATTGCTTGATCTCTGAAAGGGCCCTGTGACCTAGGCTGAGCAGCTCCTGCCGCGTAGGTCCCTCTGGTCGCACCAGCTCCAGATCTGGTCCCAGTGGGCCCCCTCCTCAGCAACGGGAGGGAAGAGCAGGTGCAGGGCGGGCAGCCTCAGGGTGCCGCTCCCTGCTAGTTTGGGGTTTGAGGCGCGCCTGTGTGTTACCCAGGGCAGGAAGCCAGGGTCAGCCGTGTCTTCCCCAGCTTTGGGCGGCAGGTTGTAGTAAGGGAACCCCCAGCTGCACACCTTCTGCCGGCCGGCAGAGGCACGCATGTTGGTGGGACTGTGCTGGAGTGGAGTGCCAGTTGCCTGAGACCAGAGATCAGGTTTCCTTCACTGGTGAAATGGTGAGACCTTTTTTCCAGTATAGCCTTAAGGTATAAGTTGTAAAGTAAGTCTGTAAAGGAATCCATGAATCCTGATAGCAATCAGTGACAGACTCCCAGAACTGCCCTGTTCTTCTAAAAGTCACCACAGAACTTGAATCTCTGAGCTGTGGCTGACCTGCCAGGTCAGTGGGCCAGCCCTCCTGTCTGATGGCTGTCTTCTCCTGGAGCACGAGTATCTTTAAACTCATGACTTCCCCATCAGAGCTCTTTGGGACAAATCAGAAATCATTTGAAATGCGGTTCTTTAGGGTAGGATACCCCCCAGAGATCTGGTTTTTAAGATGACCCGCATGCTGAGGGTGTAGCTTAGTGGTTAAAGCCCTTGACTAGCAAGTTCAAGATCCTGGGTTCAATCCACCCAGCACCACAGAAATCGGGTGTGGTGGCATATGCCTATAAATCAAGCACTCTAGAGGCTGAGGCAGGAGGTTTTCTGTGAGTTCGAGGCCAGCCTGAGCTACATACTAAGTTCAGGACCAGCCTGAAGTATAGAGCAAGACCCTGTCTCAAAAAAGAGAATAAACTAAAGAAAAAGACGAGGCACAGCAGCATACTTGTGCCCCTTCTTTGTTCCTTTGGCTCCTCTGCCAGGCCGGAAAAGTGCTGATGCCCTGTCTGTCTTTTCCCTCAAGCACATCAGTGACCAAGCATCACTGATGCATCCAGGAGGCTGTCGTGGTTGGGAGAATGTTCAGGAGGCCAGCAGCGCTGTTAGAATGTCACTGTCTGCCCTTTGCCTCCAATAGGGCCTACAAAGTTAGGTGGCAAAGCATCAGTTATAATTGTAGTAAAAATTAAATATCCTACATTTGTGTGCCCCCTACGGAGGTCAGTTACTGCACAAAAAGTTACATGTCTGCTGTGAAGTGTTAGTCTCAGCCAGGGCTGTGTTGGCTGCTTTGCTAGTGACCTTGACTTAGTGGCACTGGGGAGGTCCAGTGGTGGCTGGGCAGCAGTGAGGACTAGGACACCACTGCCCGCTGGATCAACGCTAGGGTGTGGTAATTGTGTCACACTGGTCTGGCCACCTTTCCTCTGCTGTCACGTGTGGATGGGAGGGTGGCCAGGTCTGGTGTGGGAGACCCCAGGTGTTTGGGTAAGTGCTAGGTGATTCTGCTGTTGGTTGCACAGGCCACGAAGGGCCTTCTTTCTGGGCACTGGCAGTCCGGCCTCTTGTGAGCCCCACCAGTCTGTGTAGGTAGGCAGGACTCTCAGGACCCGTGGACATGTGTTTAGGGCACGATTCCCATCCTGGGCTTCCAGGGGAGCCATTGGATTCTAGCGTGGCCATTAAGTCATGGAACTGTGCGGGACATCGCCTGCCAACAGGGAAGGATCCTGTTGTCAAGGTTTGCCGTAGCCCTCTTGACACCCCAGCAGATGACCTTGCAGAAATGGCCTTTCCCGGGTTCAGAGAAAGCACAGAGAAAGCAGAGAAAGCCCAGGTCGCCGAGAGTGAACCTGCGCTTCACTCAGAATGTCACAGAGATGGCCAGTTGGGGAAAAGGGTGCGCAGCCTTTCCCAGAATCTGTGCTTGCCTCTCCGCGGCCCCAGGCCGGGATATCCCAGCAGAACTGCATGGGCAGATGTAAGCCGGCTGGACTGTCACAAGCTCAGCTCGCTGAGGCCTGTCTACAGTTCTGCCTGTGACACGTGCCTCTTCCTCTGCCCAGCATGGAGGGTGGTGACGCGTGCAGTTGCGTGTCGCATGCCCCCAGGATAAGTGGCTGTGACACCGCGGGCAGTAGAGGCTGGATTTAAAATCTCACTACAGCTCAGATTTCAGATTCGTGTGATTTGGGGGTAATGTGTCTGGGAGGTCCATTTACATGATTTTTAGCCCAGGTATCAAATACCTTGCTACTGGAGAAAGGGTTCCTACTGACTGCTGGTCTGTCGTCCTGCGATCCTGCATTCTTCCCAGGGCCTCTTCCATCTCAGACCCAGAGCTCTGAGACTCGCCCGGGGTGGCCATGCCCAGGGGTCTGGTGTACCGCTGCCCCTTCGGTGCCCTGCATCTGACAGCACCTCACCCCAGGACACCAGACCGTGTGTTGTCTGCTGTATGGATCCATTCCTGTGGGAGGGGAAGGTTCCAAGTTGTCTGGGTAGGGGGGAAAGCTCAGTATGTCATAGAAAGCCCCCACCTGTGTCAGGGGCAGTGGTGTTAAGCAGTGGGCTTTCTTTCCACCTGGATTCCTCCTGGTGGGTGTTAAGCAGAGTGGCACAGGCTGTGCCCAGTGGGAGCTCTGGGCCTCAGCCATAGGAGGGAGCTCTGCCACCTCAGGCTGTTTGTTATGGGCTGTTTTCCTCGTGTGTTCTCAGCCCCAGGTTCACGTGAATGACGCAGGTGGAAATCTTGCCGTACTATGTGATCACACTGGCATTGCCCAGTGATCTTGTAAACAGCCCAGGTTTTGTCTGCAGGTCTCAGTCAGCTGGATAGGACAGTATGTCTTAAGTGGCTGTGACACCTCCACAGGAAACCCCCTCCTCTGGAGCGAGTATGCCCCCAAGCATCAGTTATGAGACAGATCATTCAGATACCGGTCAGATGGCATCCGCCAGCAGGCCGCCTGGGTCCCTGGGGAAGCCACTCTTCGCACAGGCAGGGTGGAACATTGTGAAGGTGCCGGCTTCTGGTTTATGAACTTAGGAACCCTCACCTGGAAGAAACCCAAGCTTCTTATCCTTGCTATTAATCTGGCACTAGCAAAGAAGTAGAAGGAAAGTCGGTAGCCTTTAACTGGGCCATTTGCTTGGTGAATAACAGCTAGGTCTTAGATCCGTACACCCGTTGTTAGTGTTGTGGCTACTGCAGACCTCTGGACAGCTGCTGTTCACTTGACAAATCAAAATATTTAGTTACCTTTTGCACGTACTTTACTATGTAAACCAAACCTAGTGGAAGTATGGAATATGATTTTTAGTATACTTTTTTGTGAGCCATTTAGTCAAGTAAAGGCTGTAAAGTTCAAGTAAAGACTGTTGCTCCTCGTGGCATCAGCAGTTGTCAGCTGTTTGTGAAAACTCACTCAGCAAGTTGCCCACACTGTGCCGACACCCGGAGCAGCTGGCCTAGACTGCCCCTTCCTTTACCTCTTCACCACAAAGACGGTTCTACCAGGAGAAATGGTAAAACCAGCCTCCAGGGCACTGGATCCCGCGGCCCTGCTGGAGGACCCCATTGGGCACTGCAGCTCCAGCCAGCCTTCTAGAGTCGGATCTGGTCGTGATGGCCCCTGCTGGCCTTAGACTGGTGCCCAAATTGCTCTGAAGAGGGAAGTCCTGTCCTTTCAATTCAGATGCTTCTAAGTGCAGTCTTTGTCTTGGCGTGCATGGACGTCCACATCTGCAGACCTGTTTCTTGAGAGTAAAGGAAGGAAGCGTAGTTGGCCTCAGGGCCCTGGGTTCGGTCCTTGGACATCTGTGCCTTGGCTCACCCAGGTCACTGCCCACGCTGGCTTCATACTGCCAAGTGTGTAGGTAGTGACACGTTTGTGCCTTGTGGGAAGGTATGTTGCGTAGAATGCAGAATATTCTTCCTGACCGTGTTCCAGAATGCAGACCCCGTGGCACGTGGTCAGGCAGGCGTTTTAGTGGCTGGGCCTCCAGGGCCGTGCAGGCTGTTTTCTCTAAGGATTGAGAAGGTATCTGTTTTAGGAATAAAAGTTGGTTTCCTAACACCCATTCCTGGCTGCAGTTTGCTTTGCCCCACTGTGTTGTTGAGCCCACTTACAGCAGGGCCCTCTCCCAGCCCTCCTGCCCCTCAGGACGTGCCTCTCCGGGGAGCCAGCCCATCTGATGGCCCTCCCTACAGGACACCTTGCTCACACTGTGACACTGTCATGCTTGCTGACAGAATTCATCAGAGGTTAATTAAATCCATCTCCAAAACAATGAAAGGCCAATGAGCCGGAGCCCAGCTATAGTAAATTAAATGCATTAAAAGCAGCAATTGTTCATCTTGCTGGGTAGGGCAGGGGTTGGAGTGCTCAGGGACAGGGCCAGTCACAGCTCTGGCAGCCCTTGGAGCACAGGGGAGACCTGCTCGTCATCTGTGGTGGCGAGAGGATTATAGGGATTGGACGGATTGACTGGAGTCCCACCCAGCCTGTGAAAGAGGCTCTGTGTGCCCGAAGCCCAGCCGCTCTGTCCCCAGGAGAGCAGCTTCGTGTGTTTCTAATGCAAATTAATCCAAACATGCCTGCAGAGCAGAACTGAGAAGATTATATGCTGTGTTCAAATTTGGCACTGCTTAAGCCATAATTAAAACATACACAAATTAAACACGATTATCATGTGCCGTCTAGTAGGACCATGCGTCATTACACTAATTAATAATGCAGCCTGCAGTTCCGCCTTGCTGGGGGAGTGTTCGGAGGATATGTTTCATGCCTTGTGCAGTAGCAACTGGCAGCTGGAGTGCTCAGCTGGCCTTGGTGACGCAGAGTGACAGCAGTACCAGGCGCCCCTGTCTCTGAGTGGCTCATCCGTGCCACACCTGCTGTCCATCACCTCCTTGACAGTAGTGGGGTTGGGTACGCTTCTGCAAGCTAATGGCCATTTTCAGAAACCAGTTGCCAGCTGTTGGCAGGTATATGGACTGCTAGGGAGGAGACCCCGTGAGGGTGCTGCCCGCTCCTGGCTGGCCTGAAGAGAGCCCTCCCAGGGCACAGCTATCACGTCAGCCCTGACTCTGCGTGGCATGTGCCAGCCCTGTAAGAGTGTAGCTGGAAAGGATACCCCAACATCGTGTCTCACGTGAGGACGACCATGACCAGCGCTGGCAGCCCGTTCCAAGCTGCCGGTGGCTTGGTTTCCGATGCCCGATCACAGGTGCTCTCAGTGTGCAGAGACAGTGGCAGATCAGCCAGGGAGGTGAAATTGGAGGTGTTTGTTAGCCCGGATGACCTCACAGGGAGCCTGTCTGAGAGCACCCACATCACTTTGTCCCCAGCCTAGTAGCCCCTGCGGCTGGGCTCCATGTTGGCCTGCGTATGGTTGCTGGGTTTCTTGTGCAGACACTCTCCTGTGCCCCTCTGCACACAAGACCCCTCAGCCCATAAGCACTGTGGATGCAGGCAAAGCCACGAGCAGGAGAGACCCGGGCCCCATGACTGGCGCAGTGCCCATCAGGGACTAGGTGGCCATGGCAGCTGTGACGGCCGTGGGTGGCTGGAACTCCATGTCTTTAGGCGGCATCTCCTTGGCCTCCCGGCACGTCCACCTCAGCCTCAGCCCACCACAGCCCTGTGTGCCTTGGGATTCAGCCCTGCTGCCTCTGAGAATGACGTGTCTGGGACCCAGGGCTTGACGTGGCAAAGGCACAGCTGTCCTGGGGGCAGATGGAGGACCGTCTGCTCCATCGCCTGTAGGTCTCTGCAGGGAACCCCTGAGAGAGTTGCTTCTCTAGACCTTCGACAAGGTCGTCTCTGGGTGGCCTGGATTTAAACGTACGCATTGCTGTTTAGTTTTGCGATTGTTAGCAGTCCTCAGGCATTTCCTTGTGTGCTGGGACCTGGCTTGCAGCACCGTGGCTCCCAGTGGGTTCCCATAGTGCTCTGGGTTAGTCTCCAGTGGGGTCGTGTTCCCCACCCTGTCGTCCCTCTGGCTGGACTCCCTCGGGGCCACCTGGATGTTCCATGTTTCGTCCGTCTTATCTTCAAGCTCTGAAATTCTGTCCTCCGAATGTTTGAGTTGACTT
>PVKB01008877.1:0-12297 GCA_004027205.1 Ctenodactylus gundi | reverse complement strand
TGAAGCTCTTTAAAATCGCTTACACACCGGGCCACAGCCGCTCATCCGGATGCACTGGGTCCCCTTATACGGAAGAGTAGCTGGAACTCACACCTAGCAGGTGGTTCCTGGGCCTGGGACCTTATTTTCACTGATGAAGACACATTTCCTCAGTCAGTTACCGTGAGGAATGTCAGTGTTTCACATCACTCTCCGCCCCAGCTCATGAAGAGCGGTTCACATCCATAGAGCCGCCCTCCCCATGTGACACACGGCAGCCAGTCACCGTTGAGGTGGCTCGTTTATTGGCATCCGGAAATCCCGTTGATTAAAAAAGCAATAAAAGTGTTTGGGTCTCCCCTCCCCCCCGTAAAAAGTAGCACTGGTGACCTAACGCGCCTTCACTCAGCTCACAGCGCTGCTGTAAAAGATAGCATTTGGCAGTGGTTATGTGGGACGCTTGCGGGAGGAACGGATGTGTAGCTCTGTAATATGAGACATTGCTTCCATGGCCCGGACACTTGTCAGGGCTTCCGTGTTGCGTGTAGGCAAAATTCACTGGGGAGGGGGGTGGGGCGGGGAGCTTGGCTTGGAGAGTGAACGGAGAGGAGTTACACAGTGTGAGGTGTCAGAGCGAGGTAATGAGAGAAGCAGAGGCCCGGAAGACTGGAAGGGAATCTCTTTTCTTTTCTTTTCTTTTCTTTTCTTTTTTTGTGGTCCTGGAGGTTGAGTCCAACATCCCCAGCCACTTTTAAAAATTATTATTATTTTACATTTTGAGACAGGGCTTGCTAAATTGCCCAGGCCAAGCTTGAATTTACAATCATCCTGCCTCAGCCTCCCAGAATGCTGGGATTATAGGAATGTGCCACCACATGGGGTAAGGGTGATTTTTTTTCCCCCCAAGACAGGGTCTCATTGTGTAGTCCAGGCTGGTCCTGAACCCACTATATAGCCCAGCCCGGCCGGGAACTCATGGCAGTCCTCCTGCCTCGGCCTCTCCAGTGCCAGGATTACAGCTGTGCATCACCACTCGTAGGTAATTTTTATGTGGCGCTGGGGAACTGAGCCCATGCAGGGATATATTTAAAGTTGATTTTACAGGATGGACGTGAAAAGCCGTGTCCTCTGCCTGCTCCAAGCGCCGCCTCGGAGTCCCGGCTGCCCACTCTGTTTTCTCCCCCTCGTGTTCTTCAAGCCCTGACTTTGAAGGCCAGGCCACCAGGCAGGCAGGACCTGGGGGCACAGCAGATTCCAGCGGCTTAAGAAGAGGAGAGGCGGGCGCAGGCGGGGGAGGGGCCTGGGGAGGGGCCTGGGGTGGGGCCACCTGCGGAGATGTAAATCAGGTGGGGCTGCCGGGTTATTCATTTTCAAATCAGGGGCTGCCGGGCTGTGCTGAGTACAAGGTTGGAACCGGGCAGGTGCTGATGACAGCAGCCATAATGCGTTGACAGCCATCGCGCCGTGACAGTCATCGTGCGGTAACCCCACCTCCTGCGCTCCGCGGGATTTAAGAGATGTAAGCGTTTCTGTGACTGACATGAACCCACGTGGTGTGGGGCTTTGTCTGTAGCTTGGCCCTGGGAATCTCCCCGTTTCCTCATCAGGTGAGGGGTCCCGGAGCCCCGTTGTCTACACCTTCATCCTCAGCACAGTGGCTCTGCGGGTGAGCATCAGCCGAGCAGCCAATCAGATCCTCCTCCAAGGCACCCCGTCGTGGGGGCCGGGATGCTGCCTTCATTTGGGCTAGGCCCTGCCTGCTCTGGTCCTCGCTGTAGAGCTGGGCCTTTTAAATAAGCTGTTTCTCTTTCTCATTAACTCACAATTGAGGACCATGGAGGGGATTCTTTGATCCTGTTTTCTTATGATTTTAATTACATTGATTTTGGCTTAAAGTGAGACCCCTTTACCTGCTGAGGACATACGTACGTATTTAGGGGACAGATGGATGATGAGGAGACAAAGGCTGGGAGTTGGACTCAGGGCCTTTGCACTGAGTTACATCTTCAGGCTTCTTTTCTTTCTTTTATTCTTTTTCTTTTTTTGGAGAGATGGTGTGAAACAAATTTATTTTCCCAGGCTATCTTTAATTTTAAAATATGCAGTGTTCTCTGGCAACTGAGAATTTGGTGGAGCCGAAACCCCACCTGCCGACGGCAGGGTGCTCCGGGGTGCAGGCAGGGTTGGAGAGGAGTGCGGGTGCTCCGGGCTCTGAGCTTCCGGGTGTCCGGGGTCATCGGCCACTTGTCAGGACTGCTGTGAGAGGGAGGCTGAGCCAGGAGAGGTGGAGCCGGCCCGACTTGCAGAAGGCTGAGCCGGGCTGTGCCAGGACCAGAGCTGCTGTGTGACACTGGCCGCTCCCCACTGGCGGGGGCATGTGCCTCCTGAGGCCTTGACCCTGTCAGCACACTGGAATCCGAGGCTGTTGCTGCTGCTCTGGGAAATCTTCAGATAGTCACGAGCATAGGGGCAGGTTCTTGCAGGGCAGGAGGATGCCCATCCTAGAGGTGGTGGATCATGTCCATGTGCCCATCTGTGGAGACTGCTGGACTCTGTCCAGGCAGTAGGTCATGTACCTGCCCACTGTCTCGCTGGCCTGGATGATCACCTGCCCTCGCTTTATCCCAGAGTAGCGTGCCACAGGATCCCCTGCCTGGATCTGGGCAGCTGGAGATCACCATGTGCTCTGAGGGGAGTAGCTCCCACTACAGAAACTGCTCCAGGATGCCACGTCACTCAGAGATCGCTTGGCGGAAGGTGTCGCACCCTGCTGCCCCACCATGGGGATGCAGAAGGTCTCCTCCTGCCTGTGCTCACAGTGCCCTGTGGTGGTCTCCATGCCTACCCTGGGCTCCTCTAGGAAGAAGATGAGCATCTGGTCCCTGAAGTAAGTCATCGTTGTGGGCCACTGGCACAGTGAGGTTAGTACGCTGTGGCCTCTCTTCCCTGGACTTGTCTCCAGACTGGGCTTTGGACTCCTCAGTGACTGATCCAACTCGTCCTGGTCACCAGGTAGCCCGGTCATGGCCCAGCTGCAAGATGGTCTTTGTCTCCTCCTTGTCATCGGTGGCCCTGACACTCGCACCCACCGTGCACATGCCAGTCAGCACTAGCCGACTTTTAATTTTGAGAGACCGTCTTACTTCGCTCAGGTTGGGCAGGAACTTGTGATCTCCCTGCCTTTGTCCCCCCGAGTGCTGGCATGGCAGGTCTGTGCCACTACACAGAGTGAGACTTCTGTTCCCACGCCTTGGAAGACAACAGAGCTGCGAGGTGACTCTGTTCTCGGTACAGACCCCTGTGAGAGCCTGGCCGCACCGGGAGACACTGTAGGCTCTCAGCAGGGCTGGTGTTTTGCCACGAAGAGTGGCTAGCCACTGTGGTAGGAAATCAGAGTTGGGGCTGCAGCTGACTCTAATGGTGACAGTCTAGTCACATTTCCCTGGCATGGTCATGCGTAGGACACCTGTCCTGCCGTTTCCCGTGGCCTCCTCTTCTGTCCAGACTCCAGCCTGGCATTGCCATCTTAGGCTGCTTAAGAGACTGTGAACTAAAAGACTTGGTGCTAAAAGAACATGAGCCTTGGAGGCCAAGGTCTAGTTTAGATTTGTTGTGTTTCGGCGGTACTGGGGATTAAACCAAGCCTTCGTGCAGAGCTACAACCCCACCCCTTTTATTATTTATTTTGAGATGGGGTCTTGTCAAACAGCTAAGTTGCCTAAGGTGGGCTTGAACTTGCGATCCTCCCTTTCTTGAGCGTGAGGTGGGCAGAAGTAATGAAGAAAAGTGGGGAGGAGAGACCAGGACACTTGCTTTTTTGGTGGTCCTGGGGTTTGAGCCCAGGGCCTTCACACTGAACCACAACCCTCCTTTTTTTAATTGTTTGTCTGAGACAAGATCTTGTTAAGTTGTCCAGGCTAGACTTGAACTTGAGATCCTCCTGCCTCAGCCTCCCAGAGTACTGGGATCTTGCACCTGTACCACCGGGCTCGGCTGAGACTCAATTTTTTTTTTCTCCTTTTCTTACTCTAAAAGTCCAGGCCAGGCTCCTGCTCAGCCCTGTGCTAGGTACATGCTGGTCATGTAGGTAAGGTCGGCCAAATACAGGTGATCAGTCTTGCTTTCGTCTAGTCTGGCTCATTTTCTTTCAAGAGTGAAGACGCTTAAAGCAGAGCAACCAGTTTTCTGGATTTACAGGGACACCTGAAAAGTAGCTCTTATGGTCCCAGACCCCCTGGACCGACACCTAGAACTTTCCGAACCTGTAATTCGCTCCAGAAAAGGTGGAGCCTCACAGACACTACACTCTTGGTTGAGTGTAGTGGCCCATGTCATCACAGCCCTGCCAAGCTGCCCACCACGCAGAGCTGGCACCCCCAGAGACGCCAGCTGCTCTTCAGCCATAAGGACTTCTCTGGCCCTCTGGGAACCAGAACTGAGATCACTCACCGGACCCCGTGCTTAGCAGCTGGCCTCGGGCTTCCGACCTGCACGCCCGAGCCCTTGTCTCCCGCTGCATTGCGCTAGCTGGGTTCTCTCCTGGTCTCCCTTAGCACCTGGCTGGACCTGACACACCTTCCTGGGCCCCATAGCCATAGTGACAGGCCCTGAAATTCCTTTTCCATCATATTGGTCAAGAACCTGCTTGACTGGCTGAGTTGAGGTCCTTGTCCCTTCTTTACGGGACCTCCTCGGACCCTAGTCCAGTGACTTAGGATAAGTGTGGGCGAGTGCCCAAGGAAGGTGCTGAGTAATAAAGTAACACCCCTGGCACACACACACACACTCACACGCACACACACACACACACACACACACACACACACACACACACACATACTGTTTCTCCACCCACCTGTTTCCCAGAATGCCCTCTGTTGCCTCCTGTCCGACAAGATATACCCCGTTGCATTTAGCCTACACTGAAGTGTTTTTTCCGTTTTTTTCTTTCCTTTTTTTTTTTTTTTTTTTGAGCCAGGATCTCACTCTTCAAATAAGTTCGATCTCAGCTCATGATCCTTAAATAGATGAGACTTCACAGCGCTGATTTCCACACGGCTGCTTGTCAATAGGGCCTTTGTGTGACTATGGGATGGCCTGGGGGGAGGGGAGGGGTCATTCAGGTCCCAGGATGGACCTGGAGTCACTATGTAGCCCAGGCTGGCCTCGGACTCATGGCAGTCCTCCTGCCTCAGCCTTCCAAGTTCTGGGATTACACACCTGGCCACCATACCTGGCTCTGCATTGAGCTTTCCCAACCCATTCGCAACTTCCTACCCTGATCACAGAGCTTAGCCTTTCCCTGTGAGCCCTCAGGAAGCTTGGTGGGAAGGGATCAGGTACCATCTCTCTTCCTGGGTTCTTTGTATCATGCGGTGTGGTGCCAGGCGTGCAGTAAGTGTCCAACAACTGATGCCAAAGGAGAGTGTCCACCACTGAGGGCAGAGACAGTGTCTTACATGTTTCTGGGTCTCCACAGCAGTCCTTCCTGTGCTGAGCCTCCTGGCTATTGTAGGTATCAGACATTCGGCACCTGGAAATTTCCTTTGCTTTCGGGGAAGGGGCTTGTGGGGGCAACTGGTTCCTGCTATGAAATGTATATTAATGATAAGAAAGCTGGAAAGTGAGAGTTTAGTTCACAGGAAGCTGGGAGCCAGCTGGGGCAGGCACAGGTGCTCCTTCCTGGTGACCGTTTGTCATCGCGTCCCGGTGGAGCTGACGCAGCTTAGAGTGGTTGCAGACTTGGTTGCTGGTCTAGACAGGGACCCATTTCTGACTCTGCTTTGTAGGCCGCGTCTACAGCCAGATGATCCTTTGGCATCTGGTAAATAAGCCACTTCCCTGTGGACCCAGGAGCCCTTTGGAAACGCGTCACCTCTCCGTGATCCTATTGACAGCTCCTCCGTTTCTTCAAATAGGTTCGATCTGGGCTCATGATCCTTAAATAGATGAAACTTCACAGAGGGCTGACTTCCAAGGGGCTGAGCGTCAATAGGGCCTTTGTGTGACTATGGGATGGCCTTGGGGCAGGGGAAGGGGTCATCTCCAATCATCCAAGAGCCAGCTGCCGGGGCTGGGTGGGAGGGTGACTCTGTGATGCCCTAAGTAGGACCAGGATGCTCAGCTGGATCCTCTTCGAGTTGCCTTCCGACCTGCCATGGGGTCCTTTGTCTTCCTGTGTGTTCACGCCTCTGTGTTATTCCTCTTCTTGCTCCCCCTGGGGCAGGGGTGGGGTGGTCCCCATATCTGGTGACCAACATGTTCCCTGATCTCAGACTCCTCAGTTCTCTAGGCTCTAAGGGTGGCCTAACCCAGAGGATGCTGCAGGAGCTGTGAAATATACCCTTGGAGGCTGGGTTAAAAGAACCAGATCAGCTGGATGTGGTGGTACAGGCCTGTAATCCAGCTTTCTGGGAGGCTGAGGCAGGAGGTGTATGAATTCAAGACAAAACTGAGCTACTTAGTGAGACTCTGTCTCCAAAAACTAAAACCAGGGGTCTGGAGGAATGGCACAGCAGTTAAAGTGCTTGCCTTGCAAGTGCAAGGCCCTGAGCTCAATTCCCCAGCACCACATAAAGCCAGGTGTGATGGCGCACACCTGTAATCCCAGCACTTGGTAGGCTGAGGGAGGTGGATTATCCTGAGTCCAAGGGCAGCCTGGGCTACACCAGTGAGTTCAGGACAAGCCTAGGCTATAGAGCCAGACCCTGTCTCAAAACAAAACAAAACAAAACAAAACAAAACAAAACCATACCATTCCAAAAGAGTCAAAAGTCTCCCAAAATGAAAAAAAATAGAACAAAAATCTCCAACGGACATCAAAACCACACACACGCATGCACGCACGCACACGCACACACACACGAATGCGCTCCAAACTGAAACCTCCCAAAAACCAGTACAGGCACAGCCCTCAACTCTGTCCCTGAGCTAAGCCACGTCCCCCCCCCCCCCCCGCCATTCTGGTGAGTGTTTCCGTGGGAGGTTTGCTACATAGAGACCTGGGACTCAGGGACGTCCTGCTACTGCCATTCCACACAGCGTCCTTGCTTTTCCCCCCACGGCCCTAGCCTAGCAGCAAAGGGCAAGGCTGCAGGGCCGTGGGCATCCCGGGCAGCAGCGTGGCTGCCTGGGCTCTGTGACGGTGCAGTCCGCATGCTGTCATTAATTCACCGAGGCTTTCTGCTGGCACGAGCCAGACAGGCGCCATTATTGTTAGCATCAATCACCCACGCCGAAGCAACTGAGGCAGCCTAGGCGGGTGGCGGCTGCAGCCTGGCTCCCGGGCCAGGCGGGCTGGAGGTGACCACGGGCGGCCCTGCAGTCTGCGTTTCCACCCAGACACCCCACCCCTGGCCACGTGGTCCTTTTCTTTTTTGGTCCCTTAAATGGAATACATTTTGATTCAATTTAAATGTTCTGGATTAGTGGAAGGGAACGGGGTTTAAGCGGGGTCAGCTCCATTACTCAGCGTTATTAATGGTGTTGTCTGCCGTTCCCATCTCAAAAAACTAGGAAACTAATAAATTTTACATATTGAAAAATCACAGATGGATCAGGCAAATGGATAAATTCTTAAAAGTATTTAATATCTGTTAAGAGGACAGAATGATAAATTCAATATTGAAAACCAATATCAGATTCACAATCACAGGCCATTTGTCATAAGAAGCTGTAGAGACAGCGAAGTGTGGCCAGGCCTGGGTGTGATTCACGCACAGGACCCTGGACGCGGCCCCACGAAATGAGGGCGAAATGTGCTTTACATATTGGAAACTTATTTCCACGTCCTATCTTTATTGCCAACAATAATGTTAGCTTTCAAGAACAAATTGTTACGCATTAAACCCATGCATAATGAGCTCAACGGAGTCCAAAAAAACTTCCCTAAAAAGAGCTTTAAATTATTCCAAATTGGGTTATTAGCTTTAGCTTAATTTTCCTTATTTATTTATTTAGTTTTTAAGACAGAGTTTCACTCTGTAGTTCAGGCTGGCCTAGAACTTAGGGCAATCCTCCCATTTCAGCCTCCTTCATGGGCATTTTGTGATGCTGAGGGATATAACTTGGCGTCTCACATTTCCTAAATAAATGCTCTAATCACTAAGCTATACCCCATCTCCTAACATTTTTTTTAAAGATAATGTCTTGCTCTGCGGTCCAGGCTGGTCCTGAACTCACTGTGTAGCCCAGGCTGGTCTTGAACTCATGGCAATCCTCCTGCTTGAGCTGGGATTACAGGCACGCACCACCATGCTCAAGTGGTACTGGAAATTGAACTCAGGGCCTTGCTGTTGCTAAGACAAGTGTTACAACCACTGTGCTATTCATCCAGCCCAAAATGTTTCATTTTAAGATGAATTATTTTTCTTTCTTTGGATACGTGAGTGACTATGTGTAAGTACTGGAATGATTTGAATCTCGATGCTCGATGTCGCTGCCAGGGTTGCAACTCAGTGTGTCCATCTCCTGACACCCTAGGATCAAGTAACAGGGGTAACTTGGCTGATAAGGCCTCGTCTCCTCCCTCTGGCTGCCCATGCTGACCCAGAGGGCATGATTGTAATCAAGCTACTGGATGAACTTAGCTTTTGGTTTTGTCTTTTACCATATTTTTCTCCGATGTTAAGAATGATGGTGGGCCCAGGGGCACAGGCCTGTAATCCCACCACTCTGGGAAGCTGAGGCAGGAGGATTCCAAGTTCAAGCCCAGCCTGGGCAATGCAGCAAGATCCTATTTCCAAATCAGAAATAAAAAAACAGGCTGAGAATATAGCTCAGTGTGAAAGCCCTTGGTTCGATCTCCTGTAGTGAAAAAAAAGTTCTTTTTTTTCTCCCTGGAAAAATCTCATGTAGGATTAGAGTGAGAGACACCTAAAGCTATAATATATACTAAGTCACACACACACACACACACACACACAACCCTCTTTGTACAAGCTACACAGCCTAGAGGTGAGGATCGTGGGCTTTGGAGTTAGATGCTTCTGGATTCAGGTTCCGCAGACTGGTTGTCCGGGAGACTTGTGCAGCTCGAGCCTCCATTGCCTCACCTGTAAAATGGGTACCCCAGTACCTCCCTCTCCAGGTGGCCACGGGAGACTGTGCCCTGTGCCTGGAAGCTGTCTGCCACAGAGCTGCAGATCCAGGGAACCCTTCCATAAAGCCATAGGATACTGGCCTTTGTCCAGCTTTGTGCCGGAGCATTATAAACTACGTCCTCATGTATAATATATACATAAAGACATCATAAATTTTAAAACCTTTGAGCTTTAATAACCTTCTCCATTATGCCCAAAATAGAATCCTGGCTCGTTATCATTCGGTCCCTCTGCCACCGGAGCCCACGCACCTTTCCTCCTGTCCCTCTCCCTCCTGCGGTCACAGCTAACTCTGGCTGCCACCACAGAATCCCCAGAACAAGACCGTGCCACCCCCCACCCCCCTACAATTGCTGCCTTGAGGATGGAGCCAAGGGCCTTGACACTGAGCTGTATTCTGAGCCCTTTTTTTTTTTTTTTTTAATTTTTGAGTTTGAGATAAGGTCTTAACGGTCTTACTAAGTCACTAAGCCTAAGCTAGGCCTGAACTTGGGATCCTCCTGCCTCAGCCTCCCTGAGTTTTGGGATGACAAGCCAGCGCCACTAGGCCAACTCCTCCTTTTCACTATCTGCCAGATTTATCTATTTAGGCTGTGCCCAAATGGATTGACTTGGTCAAGCCTTTCCTGAAACCCCTGCGGGCAAAAAAAGAGATCAGATCTGTCCTCCCTGCTCCTGGGACACTGTGCATATACCTGGTCACAGTGTTTCTTGGTGTCCTGTGTAGCGGTGTGTCGACCGCATTGCCATCTCCCTGCCACACCTAGGGCCACCCCTTATTAATCTTTGTTTTCTGTAGTGCCTACTACAGTGCACGGCACAAGGGAAGGGAGGGCCATGCCAACCTTGCTCAGCATAAAGGGTGGGGAGTGTGACCGGAAGTGGCCCTAAATGGCGTTTACATTCGAGTCAATTGAATTTCAGCTGAATTGAAAGCTGATTGGACTCAATTTTTTTATTTATCTTGGGATCTTAAACACAAATGCGCTTTGTGCCATTGTGAAGTGCTTTCTAAGCCTTGAAGTACTTAATGCTGTTTGCAGAACATTTCTAGACAAATTATGGAGACTTTAAAATGCACAAAGAATTGCTGAGGCCCCTGAATACACATGTACTGCAGTGTCTTGTGGGAGACCACGGTGTGTCCATTATGTAGCTGCAGGCGTGGCAGCCCTGGCAAAAGAGGCCATCGAGCTGCTGGGACTCTGAATTTCCTGTCTAAATGTAGATAATAAACTGGATATGATAGTGCAAGCCTGTAATCTCAGCCTTCCAGAGGCAGGATGATCACAAGTTCAAGCCCCGCCTGGGCAACTCAACAAGACCTTGTCTCAGAAGCAAAAATCAAGGGGCTGGGAGCATAGCTTAGTGCTTAGAGTGCTTGCCTAGCACACACAAGGCCCTGGGTTCCATTCTCCAGCACCACATAAACCAGGTGTGATGGCTGGACCCTGTGTCAAAAAATACTGATAATAAATTTTAAAAAATTAAAAATGAAAACGGGGTAGGGATTTGGCTCAGTGTGAATGCCTTGGGTTCAGTCCCTAGTGCCACCAAAAAATCTTGGATAAAATCGAGGTTCAAATCAAGCTTCACGTGGAGTCTCCACACTACTTAACTAGCTTGGTAAAACATCTGGGTTGTGTCTAATCGACAAGCGCCTGTTTTACCCTTGTTTCTGGAGGACTGGGTCTCCAGGGCCCTAGATGGTGCTGGTATCTCACATGTCCTTCATCACCATTTGCCAAGTGACCGAATGGATCAGCCATCACATTTGCTACGACCCATCTGCACCCACCTGGGGCTGCTCAGTTCAGCCTGCTAAACCTTTACAGAGCACTTCCTGGGCACAGGTACCCTGCGGAACAGCCAGGGGAGGAAGACAAATGGAGCCCTGCCCCTGTCTTTGCTGTGCTTAAAAGCCATTGCAGGAGCCAGCCTGGCACAGGCACCAGGCGCTGAGACGCCCAGGGAGATCAGGAGGAGGGGTTCAGTCCAACCTAGGGGCACTGGGGAAGACTTCCTTGGGCACAATGTCCCTGAGCTTAGCCTGAGATCAAGAGTTAGGCTGGCAGCTGGAGGAATGGCACAGTGGTTAAGGTCCTTGCCTATGCAAGTGCAAGGTCCTAAATTAGATTCCCCAGCACCACACAAAGCCGGTTGTGGTGGTGCAGGCCTGTAATCCCTGCACTCAGGAGGCTGAGGCAGGAGGATTGCAAGTTTAAACCCAGCCCAGGCAATTTAATGACTTAGTAAGACTCTGTTTTAACATTAAAAACAAAACAAAACAAAACAAAAGGCTGGAGATGTGGAGATGGAACTCAGTGGGAAGGCCCTGGGTTCAATCCTTGGTGCCACACACACACACACACACACATACACACACACACAAGAAAGCTGTTCCAAGCAGAAACACCATCACTCGGAAAGACAAAGGCAGCCGTGTCACTCATGAACCATCCTGAAGACCCTTGAAGGCCTGTCATGGTCCAGGAGTTGTGGAGAGGCTGGATACATAATGACCGGAATAGCAAAGCCCCTGTCCTCACGGGGCTTGTGTTCTCGTCACACGGGCCCTCCCCTTGCGGCTTGGCTGAAACCCAGACACGGAGCGGGAAGCTGCCCTGGGTGGGGAGTCTGAGGAGAAGGCCTCCTTGTTTCAATCCTGGGAGCTGAGCTGTCACCCACCCTTACATTAAAAAAAAGTCAGCATTTGCCCCATCAAGCCACACGCCTGTCATCCCAGTTGCTCGGCAGGCTGGGGTGGGAGCGGGAGCGCGGCAAGGCTGGGCAACCTGGTGGCTTAGGGAAGGGCTGTGCATGTAGCTCTGTGGGCGGCCTCGGGTCCCACCCCTAGTACTTAAGGAAACAGAACAGTCCTGGAGCCCCCTCCTGGGACCATTCTGCTTCCCTCTGAGTTTCTCACTGGCGGGAAACTTTCCCAGGCAGGAGAGAAGAGCAGCTCCTAGAATCTCCCCTGAGGCGATTCTGTGATTTGGGTTGTGATCAAGGCAGTGAGTGGAGGGCCCGAGCCCAGTAGGGGCTTCCTAAGTGTTTGTCAGACAAAAACGTGTCCTCTGGTGACCAGGAGGTGCCGACTTTATCTATAAAACGAAGAGTGGAGTAGCTGATCTTTTTGAGATCTGATTGGAGACTAAGAATGAACAAATAATGAATGCTTCCTAGGAAAGAAAAAGAAAGCGCCCCCCCCCCCCCC
>PVKB01008876.1:0-12288 GCA_004027205.1 Ctenodactylus gundi | reverse complement strand
CCCTCCCTTCCCCCCCTTCACCGCACCCCCAGGTCCCCCTCTTTGGCTTTGTCTTTCATTTAAAGTTCACCTTGCATCTCTTATTAGACCACCTAGCTTTGTTATCTAGTCAAGGAGCCTCAAAGTCTGCCATAGTCTGCTTGCATTTGTTTGCCACAAGCCAAGAGAGGCCCTCATTTGCAAGAGACCTCTAGCCCCTCCCGTGTGCAGGCAGTGGCTCACCTTGGATGGCAAAACAAGAACTGTCTGAGATTCCAAGCCCTTCCTGTTTGCAGGCAAGGTCTCTTCATCTCAGAAGCAAGACAAAGATATCTGTCTCTTTTGTGAGAACAGAGTCAAACTCCAGACTAGTTTAATTATTTAAGATTTGGTGGTCTGTATCTTTAATTCTTGGTTCCCTTCAGTGCCCACTCTGGTGCATAGAGGGTGCTTTCTTCATGCAGGAGAAGGACTCCAGGGTCTCTTTCATAAGTGGCCCAATACTCGGTTTTCTCTTCAGATTGTATAAATCTTTTGCCTTTTATAAGTGTCCCAATCCCATCTGTCCTCATGACTTAATCACTTCTTGAGGTCCCCAACTTCTAATCTCATCACCTTGGGGGTTTAGATTTTAATATATGAATTTGGTAGGGACACAAACATTCAGGCCACAGTAATAAGCTTTCTCACATAACTAGAAGCATTGGAAATGCTGCAGTTTTTCATAAGGGAGAGACCCCTAATCTCATAAGATATCCCTACACTCTGAGCTCATAATATTCTTTCTGTGTGTGGGGGAGGGGCAGGTTTCTTTCTCTTTTTGAGATATGGCCTCATTCTGTAGCCCAGGTTGGTTCTGAACTCACTGTTTTAGTCGAGGCTAGCCTTGGACTCAGGACAATCTGCCAGCCTCAGCTTCCTAAGTGTGTACCACCATGCCCAGCTTTATGTGGTGCTGGGGAATTGAACTCAAGGCCTTGCACTTGCAAAGCAAGTGCTTTAAACACTGTGCCATTCCTCCAACCCTGTTTTTTGTTTGTTTGTTTGTTTTTTTGTTTTTTTTGTAGGGGAGGAGGCAGCAGGGTCTTGCTCTGGGCATGGTGCTGCATGCCTACAATCCTAGTACCCAGGAGGCTGAGTCAGGAGGATTGTGGAGTCCAGGGCTAGCCTGGGCTACATAGTGAGTTCAGAACCAGTGTGGACTACGGAGTAAGAAAAAACAACCCAGAATATAGCTCAGTATATACATTCTGTAGTCCAGGCTGGTCTTGAGCTCACTGTGTAGCCCAGGCTGGCCTTGAACACATGGCAATCCTCCTGCCTCAGCCTCCTGAGTGCTGTAATTACAGGTATGCACCACCACACTTGGTTTATGTGGTGCTGGGGAATTGAACCCAGGTCCTTGAGTTTGCTGGGTAGGCATTTAACCACTGAGCAAGTCCTCCAACCCCTAACATTCTTTTTGGAAAGTAAGAATTCCTTCTATGAGGAACCAAAAAATACCAGCTTTAATACGCTGACGTCAAGACCGACAATTTTTTTTTTTTTTTTTTTGAGACAGGGTCTCACTCCGTAGCCCTGGCTAGTCCTGAACTCACTTTGTAGTCCAGTCTCATGACAATTCTCCTGCTCTAGCCTCCCAAGTTTTGGGATTACAGACATGCGTAACCACCATGCCCAGTTTATATGGTGCTCAGGAATGAACTCAAGTGCTAGGTATGCAATTTGACTACTGTGTCATTTCTCCAGTCCTTATTTTTAATTTTATTTTTTAAATTTTTATTTGTTTTTAAGACAGTGTCTCTCACTCTGTAGTCCAGCCTGGCCTTGGACTCAGAACAATCCACCTGCCTCACCCTCCTGAGTGCTGGGATTACAGGCCTGGGCCACCATGCTCAGCTTTATGTGACGCTGGGAAGTTAACTCTGGGTCCTGTGCTTGCGCTATAACCGCTGTGTCATACCTCCAACCCTTATTATTTTTTTGAGACAGGTTCTTGCCCTATACTCTAGGCTGGTCATGAACTTACCATGTAGCTCAGGTTGGTCTTGAACTCACAGCAGTCCTTCTACCTCAGCCTTCTGAGTGCTGGGATTACAGATGGGCACCACTAAACCAGCTGATATGGTGGTGGGGAATCAAACCCAGGACCTTGTGCTTGGTAATCAAGCACTGTAATCACTGAGCTATGTCCTCAGGATTTTATCCCACATTTTTTCTTTTGAGTCATGGTCATGCTTTGTAGTAGTCTATGTCAGTCCTGAGCTGACCATGTAGCTAAGGCTGTCCATGAACTCATGACAATCTTACTGCCTCAGCCTTATGATTATTTGGATTATAGGCCAGTTTAAGTGGTACTGGGCAATGAACCCAGGGCTTTGTGCTTGCTAGGCAAGTACTTTAACCACTAAGCTATTCATTCCTCCAGCCTCGTTATCCCACATTTTCTGGAATATGTTTTCATTTCCATGTGGTTGAAAATAATTTATATTTTTACTTGTGACTTTCTTTTTTACCCATAGGTTTAGGTTATTTATGAATTTCTGTCTCATGTGTGATTTTTTTTTCTTTTGAGTCAGGATCTCAGTAAGCTATCCAGACTTGAATTTGCCATCCTCCTGCCTAAGCCTCCAGAGTTCTTGGATTATAGACATGCACCACCATGTGCAGTTTACATAGTACTTGGAGACTGAACCCAGGGCCTTGTGCTTGCCAAGAAAATACTCTAAATACTGTGTACTTCCTCCAGTCCCTTATACCATACCTTATATTACTTTTTCTTCCATGTCTACTACTCCCTGAAACATCTTCATCTGCCGTTGCCATGGGGGAGGTCTTTATTTTTTTAAGACAGGGTTTTTCTCTGTAGCCCAGGCTGGTCCTGAACTCACTATGGAGCTCAGGCTGACCTTGGACTCAGGGCAATCCTCCTGCCTCAACCTCCTGATTGCTGGGATTATAGGCATGTACCAACACGCCCAGTTTATACCATGGAAGTCTTAATGACAACACTGAAATATATATATATATATATATATATTGGTAGGCATAATTCTTTTTTTTATTATTCTCTTGAGACTGTAGCTGTTTTCTTTCCCATAACACAGAAAACATAAACCATTTGTGCTTTTTATTTATTTCAGATTCTGAATCTTTTCCTGAAACTAGTGAATTCTTTTCAAAGCAGGAAGCTTATGGAGAAGTATCACCTGAAAGGGAACTAATACTAGAAAAACTTAAAAAGGGTGATTCCTGTGGATGCAGATTGTTAGAAACCTGGGATTGTGAAGGCGCTTTAGAAGGACATCAGACCATTCAGAAGAATGATTTAAAACAAGTTATATTTAAACACAAGAAAAATTCAAAGAAAGATTGTCATGAACTTGGGGAAAGTCCAAACCCAACTAAATATGAGAAGATTCGCTTAGTGAAAAGGCCATGGGAGTGCAGTGTATGTGGGAAGTCCTTCAGTTACTACTCTGCCTTCATCCTCCATCAGAGAATTCATACTGGAGAGAAGCCCTATGAATGCAGTGAATGTGGCAAGGCCTTCAGTCGGAGCTCGTCTCTTATTCAGCACCGGAGGATTCACACTGGAGAGAAGCCGTACAAGTGTAAGGAGTGTGGAAAGGCCTTCAGCCACCGCTCAGCCCTCCTTCAACATCATGTCATTCACACGGGAGAAAAGCCCTACGAGTGCACTGAATGTGGGAAGGCTTTCAACCAAAGCACATACCTCATTCAACACCACAGGATACACACTGGAGAGAAACCCTATAAATGTAAGGATTGTTCAAAAGCTTTTAATGACACCTCTTCTCTCATTAAACATCAGAGGGTCCATACTGGAGAAAAACCCTTTGCCTGTAAAGAGTGTGGGAAAGCCTTCAGTGACCGATCTGGCCTTACTCAGCATCAGAGAACTCACACGGGGGAGAAGCCATATGAGTGTGGTGAATGTGGGAAGGCGTTCAGTTACTGCTCAGCTCTGATTCAGCACCAAGGTACCCACACCGGGGAGAAACCCTACAAGTGCAACGAGTGTGGGAAGGCATTCAGTGACCGCTCGGCTCTTGTGAGACATCAGAGGATTCATACTGGAGAAAGACCTTACAAGTGTAAGGAATGTGAGAAAGCCTTCAGCCAGAGCTCTTCACTTACCAAGCACCTGAGGACTCATACTGGAGAGAAACCTTATAAGTGCAGTGATTGTGCCAAAGCCTTTAGCCAGAGCTCATCTCTTACTCAACATCAGAAAATTCACACAGGAGAGAAATCCTACAAATGTAAGAAATGTAAGGAAACCTTCAGTATCCGGTCAGCCTTTCATCAACATAAAAAGACTCATGTTGGATAGATTTCAGAAGATCCACAAAATAATTATTTTCTCCTGATTGCATAGATATGTTCCAAATATTACAGAGCATATTACAAAACCATACAAGGCTCTGTCACAAAAAGAGCAGGCCTGTTTATAATGTTAGTATGTACAGAGTAGGACCAAAAGGTAAATATGGATATTTACACTCTTATAATTGTGAGAAAATGCACTCCTGAGAGTACAATGAATGCCGTTGCCTAGAAAGCAAAGGGAAGGTAACAACAAGGCAGTGAGATCTTTGGATAGTCAAAGGATTATTGATTTTGTGAGGTAGGGGACACATGAGGTGAAAAGCCAAAGACATATCATTAAAAATGTGATGTGAGTGGATGAAAAAAGTCCAGGGAGAGTGTGCTTGAGTTACCCATATGAGTGAGCTGCATATCTATATTGTAAAACTGTCATAGTCAATGCCAGTGAGAATAAAGAATTTCTAAGCACGAAAGGAGAGAGTCTGGTTTAGTAAGTCAGAGTAAGAAGCTCAGTGTTTAAACTCAGTGTGAAAAATGAGAGCGGCAAAATGAACATTATTCCGGGCTGATGACCCTAAATGGTTTCATCATAAAAGAGGCAAGATCAAGACCCCCAAGAAGAAAATTACTGGGTAAATTAAAAGAGGGGGAATATATGGGGCTGGAGGAATGGCTCAGTGGTTAGTGCTTGCAAGCACTAAGTTAAGTGCTAAGTACCCGAGTTCAATTCCCCAGCACCACGTAAGCTGGGCGTGGTGGCGCATGCCTATAATCTCAGCACTTGTGAAGCTGGGATAGGAGGATTGCTGTGAGTCCAAGGCCAACCTGGGCTCCATAATGAGTCCAGGAACAGCCTGGGCTGCAGAGTGAGACACTGTCTCAAAAAAAAAAAAAAAGAGGGGGAATATAAATGTAAGTCTAGAAACACTCCTTTTTTTTGTTTTTTTTTTTTTGCTCCTACAGCTCCATTTTGACTACTTAGAGAGAACTTTATTTATTTATTTATTTATTTATTTATTTATTTATTTATTTGTACTAGACATTGAACACAGGGCCTCTGGTCTGTGCTACATCCCCAGACTCTGTTTATTTGAGATAAGTTCTTGCTAAGCTGCCCAGGCTGGGTTCCCACTTGAGATGCTTTTGCCTTAGCCTCTCATGGATAATAGGTCTGTAAAAAGTGTATAATCCTTTTAGGATTGTCGGCCTGAGCCACTGGGCCTGGCTGATTTGCAAAACATTTAAACTACTGATTATTAATCTTGGATGCACTTTGAAGTAAAGTCAGAAGTTTTAGAAGATATTAGGCCCCAGTCCCAGAGATTCTGATTAAGTTTAGCCTGAGTGCAGAGTGGTCATCAGGAACTTAAAAACTCTTCAGGTAATTCCACTGTGCAATAAGGATTAAGAACCACCAATTTTTACTCAGTGTAGAAGGATTGACTCAACTGGGATAGGATCATAACCAGCAGAAAGGATGGTAGCAGTCAATATTCTGTCTTAGCCTCTGCTGAGATAACTCAGAGTGGATCACTAGCTGTAGATGGGCTATTTAGGAAAAAGCCTTATCTTTTGTGAAATAGCTGACTTAAGAATTTGCCTTTCCTGTCTTGATGTACTCATTCCTCACTCTTCCTTTTTAAGAGATTTCCTTGCTCCAGAGTCTTTTGCCACGTTGTAACTGAAATCTTTCATGGAAATAAATGAGAACGATTTCAACTCTGAGTCATCATCATTATCTACCTTTATTCCTCAAAGTTCTTCAGAGAGAGTGTTTTTTATTCAGCTGTTAGGTTTCTAAACAGGTTCACTGGAAGCCTGCATATTTGAAGGGAAGCAGAGGGGCTGGAGGAATGGCTCAGCAGTTAAGCCACTTGCCTAGCAAATGCTAAGTCAAGCGCTAAGTACCTGAGTTCGATTCTCTAGCACCCCATAAGCCAGGTGTGGTGGTGCACACTTGTAATCCCAGCACTTGGGAGGCTACGACAGGCCCATTGCCTTGAGTCCAAGGCCCGTGTGGGCTCCATAGTGAGTTCAGGACCAGCCTGTATTACAGAGCAAGACCCTGTCTCAAAAAAAAAAAAAAAAAAAAAAAAAAAAAAAAAAAAAAAAAAAAAAAAAAAAAAAAAAAAAAAAAAAAAAAAAAAAAAAAAAGGAAGCAGAAACTCGGTATGAAAATTAGATGAGTGAAATGATTATGGAGACACAAATGTCAGAAGGAAACGTTTAAGAATCAAAAGGAAGCAGTAAAACAACACAGAGAAGCAATGGGAGATTTAAAAAGCAGTTCCAAATGAAGATTTATGCCTTGCAAGAAAAAAAAAAGGAAATTGTAAGCTTGACACAGAAATAAAAGACAAAAAGTAAAAGAAATAGACAAATGGAAGGGTTGGAGGAAACATTAAAAGCATGACAGGTCTCTAAGTATTCTTTACAGAAAGTAAATGAACTGCTTGTCATAGAAGTTGAAGCAGTTGTAAAGCCAGTTAACAATTCTGCTAATATCAGGATTAAAAAAAAAATTCAGAAAAAAATCCCTTGAGCTCTTTGCATCTTCGTTCTTAATTTTTATTTCCTTTACTAATTACTGAACATCATCATCCCGAAAATTTTTTTAGCCCTTTTCGTGTTTGGACTTTTGTGTTGTTTTCTCTGACTTTGTGTGGTCTGATAGTACCTTCTCGCTGTGACCTGACTGACCTTTGCTAGAGTCCAGCCTTTTGTTTGAGTTATGCTTGGCTCAGAAGAATTTGTTACTGCTGTACTTTAACTCAGATGGAGTTTTGCTTAAACGATGACAACTGTTCTTGTCCTTGGTGGCTCTGATAAGGGAGTCACAAAGCTGGTAAACAACTGGGGTCTATAAGGGGGAGGCTGTAAAAAATAAAGTGTCTTTTGCAGCGTCCCTTACAAGAGTCCATGTCTTTTTTCAATCCGCACTCTCCCACTCGAGTACCCACTGACTGACTGAGCGGGCTCGGTCACTTCGGCAGCGTGCAGGTCACTCAAGGCTTTGCATTCAGCCAGGTCGTAAGGCTGCGTGCATACAAGAGGAAGGAGCCAGCGGCAGGGCAGGATGGCTCAGAGCCATATCGCTGCCCCCAGGATGCAGGGAGCAGCCAGGAAACGTCCAGAAGAGTTACTTGGCTGCAATGAAGTCATGCACAGGAACAGTCGTGTCCTCTCCACTGGTGGCAGTGGGCACAGGGAGAGCTTCTTTCGGGACACAGATCTCACTCGAGACCAGAACGCCCACACTGGGCTGGGGCAGGGTCCTCATAACAAGCACAGGAAACCCTTCCACACCAGGTCGTTGTTCTTAAGTTCTGAGCACCGCGTTGCAAAGGCAAAGGCTTACAAGCACCACGAGTGTGGAAAAGCCAGAAGCCTATGGCCAGTTTTGATAAACACCACCGGATTCACGTTGTGGGGGCCCCTTTGCATGTTCCAGATGTGGGGAGGCTTCAAACGGGGGTCTGATCTGCTTGCCCATAAACAATGTCATTCGGCAACCAACCAATACGCCTGTCATGACTGTGGAAAGTGCTTCTGTCTGCCGGCGAATCTAGTCGGATACAGAGGATCCAGGCCAAGGAGAAGCCGGCTACGTGTGACGCGTGGGAGGCCTTCTGCCGCGCCGGCACCAGCTGGTCCACGGCGGGGTGGTTTTCATTCTGCACTGGAGAACCTACACCGCGCAGGAATACTCTGAATGGAAAGTGTGGGAAAACACTCAGTCTCAAGACAAATCTCAGCCAACACGATTTCATCGTTTGCACGGGAAAGAGACTCTCAGCTGCGCGTGCGCGGGAAGCTTTTCTTAAGGACTCGCCCGGGACAGGCGTCTGCGTGATGCGCCCGGGACACCTGCCGCTCTGACGAGCAGGAGGTAGTGGCGGCCGGTCCGTACCACTCGCCTCCTGGAAAGTAATAAACACAGCAGACGTTGCACTGACCGCTCTCGTCGCGGTGCGCGCCGGAGCTGGGGGCATTGCTCTTGGGGGGCCGTGCTCAGCAAGTGCAAGGAACTTCGGGTCAGTGTCCAACACGAAACCTTAAAAAGACGTAATAATGTAATAGGCTATGTCTCCAGTCTTCTGTGGGCCCCTAGTACGCTCATTCCTTCCGGTCAGGTTAGCCAGGAAGGCGGCACAAGGTTCGCCGTGGTTACCCCAGTACAGGGACTGCTTGAGAGTTAAAGAGCTTGCCTAGAGAGCTCAAGGCCCTGAGTTCAATTCCTCAGCCCCACATTAGCTGGGTGTGGTGGTGCACACCTATGTCCCAACCCTTGGGAGGCTGAGGCAGGCTTGCTCTGAGTTCAAGGCCAGCCTGGGCTATAGACTGGGCGGCTGTCTCAAAAAAAATTTTTTTTTTATTTGGAGAAAGGGTCTTAATAAGTTGCTAAATGCCCCAGGTAGGCTCAAACTTATGAGCCTGCCACAGTACTGGGATTACAGGCTTGTGCCGCCAGACGCCAGCTTAACTGCCTCTTTGGGTATATTTATTCTTTTCTTCCTTCCTTCCTTCCTTCCTTTCTTTAAGACAGGGTCTCACCCTATAGCCCAGGCTGCTCCTGAACTCACTATGGGGCCCAGGCTGGCATTGGACTCGCGGCAATCCCCCTGCCTCAGCCTCCAGAGTCCTGGGATTACAGGCGTGTCACCACACCCAGTTTATGTGTGCTAGGGAATCGAACTCAGGTACTCAGTGCTTGATGTAGCGCTTGCACAATTCGACCACTGAGCCATTCCTCCAGCCTTCTATAAATTATGTCACTGCAGTTCCTGGGCCCAGCAGACTTGTAGGAGGATGCCGCTCGAGTTTCACTGTCCGTCCAGAGCAAGTGACACCTTCATATTCTTGAGGAATCTTATCCCCTTGGAGGGGAGAAATTATGATTAATGCCAGATTGTCCATTGGGGCCTAAAATACCTAGTTTCTTTTCTTCCTTTCTTTTTTGAGTCAAGGTCTTGCTCTATAGCCCAGGCTCTCCTTGAACTCAGCATTCTGCCTGCATCAGGCTCCCTAGTGCTGGGATACACGTGTGTACCACTACGCCCAGCTAAGTTTTATTTGGTGCCAGTGAGTAGAACCTGAGACCTTACATGCGCTAGGCAAGCACTCTAACCACTGAGCTGTACCCCTTCCCAGTCTCCCTAATCAGTATTTGGACAGCATGAATCGGGAAGGAGGTTTGCCAAATTGCATTCTCCTCTGCAAAATAAAGTTTACTTTCCCCCCTGGGGACGACACCCAGGGCTTTAGCTCTAAGCTATATCCCTAGCCCTTTTTATTGTTTAATTAAGAAAAGATCTTGATAAACCATTGAGTTGTGCTGGCTGAGCTCGAAATTGGAATTCTCCTGTCTCAGCCTCTCTGAATGGGGGGGTTACAGGAGTGTCTGCACCGTGATAAGGTGGAGACTTTTGATTGATGAGGAAATATATGAATGCAAGATAAACTCTTGAATATCCTCTCGGGCTGCTCTTGCCTTTTTTTTTTTTTTCTTTTCAGACAGGGTGTCGCTGTACATTCCAGCTCGTCTTGAATTCACTGTGTAACCCGGGCTAGCCTCGAACACATAGCAAT
The DNA here is from genome assembly GCA_004027205.1 of Ctenodactylus gundi. NCBI lineage: Eukaryota > Metazoa > Chordata > Mammalia > Rodentia > Ctenodactylidae > Ctenodactylus > Ctenodactylus gundi. The sequence continues at coordinate 2,367 of PVKB01008876.1, read as the reverse complement.
TTTCCTATTTTAGTGCTGGGATTATAGGTGTTTGCCTTATGTGGCGCTAGGGAATCAAATCCAGGGCCTGAGCTGCAAGGCAAACTCTAACTGCTGAGCTACTCCTCCAGCCCAGGTTTTTTGTTTTTTGGGGCAGGACTTCAGTCTGTAGTCCAGGCTGGTCCTGAAATCACTGTGTAGCTCAAGGTGGAACTGAGGGTAGTCCTCCTGCCTCAACCCCCCGAGTGCTGGGATTACAGGTGTGTGTTACCACACCTGGCTTATATGATGCTGGGGAATTGAACCCTAGGCCTTGCACTTGCTAGGCAAGTGCTTTAACTGCTGAGCTAGGCCTCAAGTCTCAATATCCTCTTGGAAAATGAGCACCTAAGGAAAGCCCGCGGAAGCCTGTGCACTCAGCAGCCGGGACCACGCTGCTCTGTCTGGCCTGTTCAGATGCAGAAGACCCTGGCTGTGTGGAAAGAGAGGAGTAGCTAGGGTTGCAAGGATAAGACAAGACAGGGTTACCACCAGCTGTACCTGTCCTGAGGGGAGGCTCTCTAGAGCTGGGGTAGTCATTGTGGGGCCACTAGCCAAATGAGGCTACTTAAATTCATGAAAATCTAATAAAACGAAAAACAAAGTTCCTCAGACGCTACATGTCGAGGTCAGCACATGTACAGAACATCCCCGTTGCAGATGTGTTTGTGGGACAGCAGTAGTCAGGGCCTGTGAGCTTCTGGTGAGGGAACAGGGAAATAGCAACTTTGTTTGGGGCCTCTTCATTCTGTTCACAATGAAATCAGACAGACCTTCACTGCTGGCTTGCTTAAAGTATTTACTGAAAATAGAATTCTGGGGCCAGCAGAGGGAGGGATGGGATTGAGGGAGCCTTGCTGAACTGACTTGCTGTGGAAGGGGGATCCTCATTTAGGAGAATCCAGAGTGTGCAGTTACAGGCCTGTTTAAGCTAGACAGACACCAGGCTGCTGAGTTCAGCTGGCATGCATGTTTGTTAACACATGGCAATCTGAGCTCTCTCCAGCCCCCAGAGAGGAACATGGAGGAAAGGCTCATTTGATGGCTCTCCTGTGTGGCCAGGGGGCTGGACCGTGTCCTTTGTGCCTGGAGAGGTGGCGCACCCCTCACTACAGTGGAAGATACGCCACTGGACTAGAAAAGGCATGTCTTCTGGAGGAATGGCCAAACAGTTAAAGTGCTTGCCCAGCACAAAGCCCAGAGTTCAATTCCCCAGCACCACATAAAGCCCAGCATGGTGGCACATGCCTGTAATCCCAGCACGCAGGAGGCTGAGACAGGAGGAATCTAAGGCCAGCCTGGGCTTCATAGTGAGTTCAGGATCAGCCTGGGCTGCAGAGCGAGACCCTGTCTAAAAAAAAAAAAAAAAAAAAAAAAAAAAAAAAAAAAAAAAAAAAAAAAAAAAAAAAAAAAAAAAAAAGACCAGGGAAGCTTTCTTTGCTTTCTTTACAATTGAACTCTTCGGAGTTAGAGGAATAGCATAGTGGATACAGTGCTTGCCTAGAAAGTGCAAGGCCCTGGGTTCGACTCCCCAGTACCACAAAAGCTGGGCGTGGTGGTACAGGCCTGTAGTCCTAGTACTTAGGAGGGTGAGGCAGGAGGATTGCCATGAGTTCAAGACCAGCCTAGACTAGAGCAACACCCTGTCTCAAAAAAGTATATATAATAATGAAATAAAAGGCACTTGTAAGTGCTAAGTTAAGCACTGACTGTGAGGGTTCGCACCACATAAACCAGACGTGGTAGTGCACACCTGTAATCCCAGCACTCGGGACACTGAGACTGGAGGATTCCCCAGCACCACAGCTGGCCATGGTGGCCCTCGCCTGTAATCCAAGCAAGCACTCATGAGACTGGGCAGGAGGATTGCCATGATTTCAAGGCTATCCTGGGCTACTCTGTGAGTTTAGGACTCAGCTTAGACTACTGTCTCAAAAAAAAAAAATTAAAAAAAAAAAACAGGCATGGTAGCGCATGCCGATAACCCCAGCACTTAGAAGGCTGAGGCAGGAAGATCGCTAAATTTGAGGCCAACCTAGTCTACATAGTGGGTTCAGGACCAGCCTAGGCTACACAGAGTGAGACTCTGTCTCAAAAATAGGGAAATACCCCATAGGAAAATACCCCAAAATACCAATATGCCAATACCACATTTGTAGGATTATTGTTTCCTCTGTTACTTACCCAATACCTGAGTACTAGGACTACAGGCACGCACCACCATGCCCAGCTTATGTGGTACTGAGGAGTCAAACCCAGGGCCTTGCACTTTCTAGGCAAGTGCTGTAACTACTGAACTGCACCCAGTACCCTTACATTCTCTTGACTCAAAAACATTAAGAAAACACT
>PVKB01008875.1:0-12410 GCA_004027205.1 Ctenodactylus gundi | reverse complement strand
CTTCAGGGTAACAAAAGGAATGCAGTCAAAAAGGTAAATGAAACTGAAATGTTTGAGGGTACTGGTGACGTGGGAATGCAAAGTATTGCACCCATTTTGGAAATGTGTGTCACCGTTTCTTAGAAAGTTCAATGAGGACTTATCAACAACACACAAATCTTGCTCGTGGATAAACAGTCTAGAGCCACGAAGGCATGTGCTTTGATAAGCATTTGCATGTTAGTGCCCATAACAGCATCATTCATGAATGACAGTCACAAAGTTAAAGTGATCCAGGAATCCACCTGCTAGTGAATGCGAGTGCAAAATGTGATCCCTTGAGCAAGTAGAGTATAACTCAACAATATAGAGGGCATGGGGCTTTGACACACACTAAGGGTGAAACTCATCAATCATGCACTGAGTAGAAACACTCAAAGTTATAGTACTACATATCATGTGGTTTATATAAAATATCTAGAAAAGGAATATCTTTTGAAACAAAAAATGCAATGTGTTTCAGACTGATTGTATGACTAAGGATTAACTATATATTGTATAAGTGACATCACTGGTGTGATGCACGTGTTTAAATACTGGTGATGGCTGTGCAACTTTATATCTATAAAAATTCATGGAATCAAATATATACTTTAAATTGCTGAATTTTGTATTGCAACATGCAAGTTCTAGTTCAAGGAATCTGTTAAAAAAACTTTAAAATTGGGAATGAGGCACGTCAGGTGCCAGGTAGAATTTTTATCCAAGCTGTTTCCTTCTTAAAAACATCCGCTTTTTGGTCTACATTCTGCTGCAACAACCTCCTTCCTTTCTCATTCTGGCTTCTTTTAAAAGATTTTTTCTGTGCTTCTTGTCTCTTCGTCTTTGTCTCACATTCAACCCTCAACCCACTGCAATCTGGCTCCAGCCTACCTCATCCAACAAAGTGCTCATGCCCACTTTGTCATGACCTCCTTTTGGTTACAACCAGTGGGTGGATTTCAGCCTTCATCTTTACTTCATTTCTCAACACTTTGACTTTGTTAAGATGCCTTTTCTTGAACCAACTTTCTTTCCATAAAACCTATAGCATCTTACCCTCCTGGTTTCCTTGCATGCCTCTATTTACCTCTCGACAGAGTACCTCTGGGTACTCTGTCTAGATTTTCTGTTATTACTGAGGTAACTATGAAAAAATCCCCTTTTTTTCCCCTTCAAAACAAGTCATGAGGATCAGCTCTTTCAGGAAGAATGTAGATATATGAGCTATGTCCTAAATCTACACCATGAGACACTCTGGAGTTGGAACCCAGAATGTTGAATGTCATCAGGCCTCCTGGACAATCGACCTGAGCCCAAAGTTTCAGAATTACTCCTTTGCATGGCACCCCTGGCTAATATCACCTACTCTTATATGCTCACTTAGAAACTATGTGATGACATCTGGAATCTTTAGCTCGGACTTTGTTCGTCAGCTTCAAAATCCAGACATTCAAATTCCTGTTAGCCATGTTATTTGGGGTCCCGTGGAAACGCAAAACTTATTTTGCTTCAAATGATCTCTCTACCTTCACTTGAAAACTCATCTTTATGTGCCTCCTACCCGTAGTTGTGAAGCCATCCATCACCGTTGCTGACTGTGCACATCTCAGTTGTTTTATTTGTCCTTCATCCTCACTCTTCTCCACATGAAAACTCTTGATCCCACTTAATTCAATCATGTAACATGTGATAATGAAGTGTAAGTCCACTTCAGGCCAGTGTACAGGCATCCTGGTTGGGGCCCAGTGCATTTCTGAATGCAATTCCAGTGCACTGCCTGCAATCTTTTTTAACCTTGTAAAAATTCTAATGTCTAGCTGCCTCTATGTCTTCAATGAGAAACTTACTGTAAGCAATACATTTCTTCCTTTTTCTCTTTCTAGTTTATTTCTACTTTCTAGTAATCTACCATATATCGCCTTCAATGTCACTTTTCTTGGAAACTGTCTCAGACTATCTCCCCCCAAAGAAGATCCTACAATGTCCAATTTTAATGTGCTGTGCTGAGCCAACTAGAGCGATATTACAATGTCCTTAAGTCTCAATTCTCTTAATTTTTTCCACTGGACAATGGGTTTAATGGGTGCTGGAACCAAGTGATTAGAATGTGGACTATGCTAATACATGTCCATTGAATTATTCAATAGAGAAATGACTTTTTTTGGTAATTTACAATCTCAAAAATACATTACACTATAGTATTTCAAGCTTATGTAAATGAGAATTACAACCAAGACTGTCCTAGATTTTTAGGTAGGTTTTTTTTTCCCTTAATGCAAGGCTTTAAAAAGTTAGTTTTTAAAGACATTATTTTAAAATAATAGTTGTTTAAAATTGAACTAGTAGAAAACTTCAAGTTTTTAAAGGAAAGTAATTGATAGGAGACACTTTAAAATTCTTAGAACTACCTTAAATAAACCATATTAAAATGAATAAAATCATTTTATGTATTTCAATAAAATACATCCATAAATTTTAAGCTGTTTTATTGGTAACAGAATTGAATAAAATTCTCTATTTAAATAGACATGTAAACTAATCTTGTTCAAGGTCCTTCATTCCTGTTGATTTACCGTCTCTGCATGAATAGCATTTAAGAAGCTCAAATGAAGATTTTTTTTTCTAAAAGCACATTTGCCTCTTCTGAAGTCGCTGTTTTTATTCTGTAGGTTTGCTCTGTGCACACAGTGACCTCGTTACTTACAATTTCAAGGTACTTGTGTGAGCTTTTAAAATGATACTAGGCCCCTTGAAATCTCTGTATTTAGAGTACAGAAAATAAATTCTCTCAGAAACCTACATTAGAACACAAAACTGTAAACTTGTCTGAATACACATAATATTAAATAAGCAGAACCAAGAGACCTGTTATCTCCCCATCACCGCAGTGAACATGATAGCAGTTTCAGCACTGGACAGCTCCCTTAGAAACATGACCTAGGCAGGGATTATTACTTCACAACAGTAGAAAATGCACATCAAGATGTAGTTGCAGGGACTGGAGAAGTAGGTAGGTGGTTAAAGTGCTTACCTAGAAAACAACAAGACCCTGAGTTCGGCTCCCCATCATAACAATAGTTAGGCATTAGTGGCACTTGCGTGTGATCCCAAAATGAGGGAGGCTGAGGCAGGAGGATTGCTGAGAGTTCAAGTCCAGTTTGGGCTACATATTGAGTACAGGACCGGCCTAGACTACAAAGTGAGACTCTATGTCAAAAACAAACAAATACAACAAAAAGATACAGTTGCTTTACAATCTCTTGACAAATCAGGGCCAGACAGTTACAGAATACACTTACATCATCTGTACATAATATAGGTGGAACATTTTTTTCACTTCTTTTTTGAATGACTTAAAGCAAGTAGGATCATTTCTTTGAACTTAAATACTCTTTAACAAATAACATTCATTTCATCAGTTTTCTATCACCACTCTCTGATCTATGTCTAATTGTTTTGTTTTATTTTTCTCTGGGTCAGCAATTTGGGCTGAACTCTGATATGTATTTTGTGTTTTGATGACATTTCCTTAAATGTTTGAAATCAACTACAATGTCATCAAGGTGGCTCTACTTCTGGGCTGACTGGCTCCCAGTTGGGGCACATCAGAGCTACATATCTCCGCCTCCACTGCATCTCTGAATGAATAACATTTAAGCTATTCATTGGCTTACTTAGCCCCTGACATGGCAGCAAGACTCACATTAGCACCTATGCACATTTGCTTTCATTGCATTAAGTTATTCTGGTTTAATAAGTCACAAGACTTCTAGATGTGACAGCAAGAAGATCTCAATTCTTAGTGGGAAAAATTGGCTCATTTTGCAAAAAACAAGGGACAGAAAATGGATGCTCTCTTTTATTTATTATTTAAATAAAAAGCATAAACTGTGCATGCCCAAATGGTAATTCTAAAACTGAAGGAATGTTGGGAACCGAGAACAGCCGTTAGCCAACCATCCCCCACCCAGCTGAGGCCCGAAGAAAGACTTCTTAACTAAACCACTAGATAACGGCTTGGCCTTGAGAATGGAGAAGTGCGATAGCAATGAAGAAATCCCCCACCCACCTTTGTCCCTGGGCAACAGCCTGAGAAGATTCTGTACTTTTCCACTACGCTCCTTTTAGACCCCTCCCCTACCTAAAGCTGCCTTTAAATTCAACGCACTGCACTCAGTAAACGACTCTTGACAAGCAACTGCTTCCTTGAGTCCCGCCTCTCTCTCGCCCGTTCTTTATTCACAGGTATCGGCTCCCCTCGTGACCCCCGAATAACTTAGGCCCGCGGGTCGGGTCAAAGGAACACATTATTGTATCATGAGTCAGTAACAAAAGACTGGAATTTAACGTTTTTGTGGAGTACATGCAAGATACCAGGTCTCCCATGTTTCACTACAAAAAGAGTGATACATCTCAGTGAATAGAAATATCCTCGTCCTTCAAATGTGGATAAAGCTATGATGGTTCTCTGTGTTTTTATTTCTATGGTGGGGGGGGGGGGGAGTAAGGCCATTTCCAAAAGGGTTTTATTAACTTGAGCTTTATATTGCAAATGTTTGGGGAATTTCTAGAATAACTTGCTGATTTTGTCTGCTTAGCACTTCTGTAGTGTCCAGTGGGTCACTCCGGAAAAACTAACTGGAAAATAAAATTTAAACAATACTGTATAATATTGTGGAAAGAAGTCTAACCCAGGAGATACCTGTTTTGGATCTTAGATTCTAGATTTGTGTAACACTGAACAGCTTGTGGTATTTCTATGAGCTGTGTGAAAAAACAAATGTTTGCAGCTCTAAAATTACATACTGCGCTAAATAAAAATATGTGACTTTCTAATTTTTATTTCCAAAAATTAGTTTTTGTTGGAGAAAGAAACGTATCAGAAAGCTTCAATGTAAACAAAGGCAACTGAGAAAATATTTTATATTCAGCTTGCCAGACTAGCTTAAGGGACCTCTACTTGTTCCCAAAGTTGTCAACTCACTATAAAGACCTCAAAGAAACATTAAGCATCTGTTGTCCTTAGGTTGAGCAGAAGCATATACCATATGATATGATTTTTAATTTTCTTCAAATCACAGTCATATGTGACTCATTGTTAATGTGTCTTAATGACCCACTATAAATCTAAAAAATAAAATTTTACTTAGGTCACCTACAAATAAAATCACACTACTCTGATGTTGAATTTTATAAAGAACTAGTATGAGTTATATGAAAATATGTAATGTACCTACATATAATAATGCATGATTTAGTGCACAGTGTTTTTGTGTGCCCCAGTGGCTCCAGGTGACAAGAAGGTGTTATTATATAAAGAGGGCAGAGCTTCCCCAAATAATTCTGAACACTTTTTTATTAAGGAAATATTAGAAAAAAGAAAACTATAAAATACTTGCACTTTCTCTGGACAAAAAAAGCTGAGTAAAAATTCTTGCCCTCAGGGTAGAGAAGTTTATTTTTGAACTGGGAAATCATGCCTTGAGCTGAGAGTTTGGGACATTTCTTCACAAGCCTATTAACTTTTCTATAGCTTCAAATTAAACATCACAAGTAGTTTATTCCTTTACTTTACGAGCTGGTAGGCCATTTTACCTTAAATTTTTTTATTCTTACATTCCTGTTTTTACTGATTTTTAGGAATTTTTCTAATCAAAGAGTATCTTTTTAATCCCTTTTTAATTTTCAAGAGATGTCTTTGTGATTCAAAGAACCTCTTGATGAGGGACCGATAACTCAAAAGAAAAATAAAACTGGAAAACATATGCTATTCTGTGAAGCAAACATTCTGTGATGCTCTATGGATGTACAAAGCCCTGTGCTTCTGAGAAAGATGATGGTGCCTCAGGACAACGAAGGCCATTGGTAAAATGTCTCCTCTTTCCTGTATCTTTTTTTCCTCCAAGTGGGTCTATGTCATCTCTGCACACAAACAGTAACACACTTTTAGGAAATACCAATAGGAAAAAAATTTTGGAATGTTTTCAGGTTATCAAAACTTGGGAGCAAATGGAAGTTTCTCAGAAGTTACAAGACACAAGTGCTAGTCCTATGGCCGCAGAAGTTCTTAAAGACCAGCAAAAGTAACCACACTGAATAATAATTGGGAAAAATTATAAAACTTTACATTTAATAAAACTTTGAATTCTGAGGAGAGCACAGAAAGAAACTCCTCTCTAAAATATAAATCAGCCCATTCAGTTTTTGCCTTTCTTCATATTTAAGAAGTATTAATATTGGTATATATGCATATTTTAAGAAACCTTGATAATGAGAAGTGACTCTGTCATTTCCTGAAAGTTTATGTATAAAATCCATACACCAGTCAATTTGAATACATCTGCTATTAAAAGCACAAGTGTGCCCCGTTCTGAATAAATGAAATACTGAGTCCTACATTTGCACTTAAAATAACAACCTCCTTCTTTCTGAACCAAATTGAATCCATAAATTTGGGGAAATACCACTAACAAGTCACTTCTTTCTCTAGAATACTTTGGACCAGAATTTTTTTAAAAAAATTGAGATAATATCTGCTATTTCTTATTCTAAATATTCTAAAATAAATCACCTCACAAAAATATGTATCTTGTTTTTGACAGAGAATCAAAAGTCAAGAGCTACATAATCTGAAATAAAGTGGAAAGAGTTCAATAGGTAACTGTTTTCGAAACTAAAACAGTATAAAAATGTCAGTGTAAATGAAGTAAGATTTCACTAAAAGAATTCAAATATATTTTGAAAGACAGTAGCCGTAAGCCAAATATTTGTGTTGGCTTCAGCCTCTACTTTGCTTTCTCAGTTCTGTAGGTAAGAAAATAAATGCCAGAATACTTCGTTAAGTTTGGGAATGTTACTAATTAAGTGGTCTTGTGGTGGATCCAGTGGATCAAGCGCTCTGTGTACAGTCAGACATTTGAATCCAAGTGAGCTATTCTAATATTTTAATAATAATTGATGAGTTCCATTTTGAAGATCATTTATTTCAATCTTCCCTTCTGTAAATTCAGAACCCCAAACAATTTTGAGCCAAAGTACAGCATCCTGTACTTTGAGTCTCTTGGCAGAGTGCCACTTTGTTACTTCTTAGCACCATGGAGATGCAAGGTTGGAGACAAATGCTACAGTGCCAGCAGCAAGTTATGATGGTGAAATCAAAACTCACTTTAGCACATAACATTATCAGGAGGTGGTAGTTAAGTGATATCTTAAATGACCTGATTAAAATGAATTCAAGTGTAAATTCTCCAATTCATAGGCAGAATGTACAAATCTTTCTCTCTTGCCTGCTGTTACAAAGACAGAAAGAGCTCATTTTTCCTTCGAAGTAAAAAGGTGGGAGATTAAGCCTCATCTACCTTGACAAATTTTTATTTATTTCTCAAATCCTAAATGTCAATATTTAAAAAAGACATACACTGATAAAATGTGTACATTTTATTTTAAACATATTATGTAATAATCTGTACTTTTACGGAAATCGTTCTTGCTTTCCATAGTTCTTCAAGTAAATTTCCAGAGAACCCTAACTATTGGTATTCTCAGAACGCTGTATGGAAAAAACACAAGACTTAAATTCAGCCTATCCTTAGCTTAAACTCCTTATAAAACTAATCATTCATAATTTTACAATGGTTCTTCTTAGAATATTTCTAACACTATATTTACTGAGTAAAATTTTCATTGGAATACGGTGGCAAGAAACTCACCAAGTGTTCTATCTCTAAATTGTTCTCAGTGGATCAAACTGATTGAGAAAGCACATTTACAAGTGCCAGGTGCCAAGTGCCATATGGCTTGAAGTTTTTCTAATGATCATACCCAGGTTAAGTCAATTACTGGACAAATATTATAAAATTGTGGCATGTTGACATCACCTCCCTTCTTCCCTCCCCAGTTATTTTTATAACCCATGCCAACAGCTACAAGCATGCCATCTACAGCTACTTTACCCTACTTTGAGAACTAAATCCATCACTTGCATTTTAAGTGGCAGCCTATTAGCTGGCCAATGCATTCTTTTTCAAAGAACATTATTGAATCAACGTGTACAAAAAGCCTTTGATTGAAATAACGGGCTTTGTATATTCATTGCCAAAAATATGTTCTCAACTAAAACACATGCTATCATCAACTCAGAGTCATTGCCGATTATTCAAAATTGTGCAACGAACCATCTTGTAGAATAAACAACCTCCATAGTTCTTATTTAGAGAATTTTTAAAACATTCAGGCTAGTAATTACATTGAATGATAGCTTAATTTAAATTGTAAAAGACCGCTCGTGGATTATTTATTTCTTCTCCACTGTGTGATATGTTTCACACAGAAAAGAGCTGTAAGTACACATGGATCAGTATGAACAATAAAGAATTAATATTGAAAATAAATGCATTTTATTCTCCAACTCTCCAACCATATAAATCGGGCTCTACCGTCCCCCTGCTCCTTATTCCAGCCTCCACTGTGTGTGTACACAGCCACTTTGTTTCCTGAACTTTGATATACGCTACATGTTTTTCATCTGCAGATGTTATAAATAGGAACATCCATCCTATTACGATTATGTTTTGTCAGGAGGTCCTTTAACATCTTTCGTCTGTGTGTTGGCCTTACATGTTTATCATTGTGGCATCCAGGTCTTTTTTATGTAATGTAACTCATGTTTCATTGGTTAATTGGTTATCTGCAAATGACTAACCATGTGTTTCCTGCTTGAAAGCATTGTCAGAAAAGAGAACTGTCTGAACCTATCCCATACCCTTGACTGGAGCGATGCAGGAATGTAGTAGCCCTATATGGACAGAAGGCATAGATTATACAAATTGAAGAATTACAGAGTCAAATACATTTGTTTACAATATTAATTCTTTGTTACCATAGTGATCCATAAGTATGTATAAATCTTTTCCTGTGGGAAACAGATCCCACATTGAAAGACAGTAAATAATCCACTACAGATCTTTGACAATTTTTGATTCTGGATCACACTTGTTAGAACAAGATAAATCTCATTAGGATATTACAAAGGTAAACAAGGAGATGCTTCTACATATTTATGAGACTTGCTTAAATCCTAAGCACTGACAGCAACAAATGCTGACCAGGACACGGAGCAACTCATTAATTCTGTGGAAACAAAAATGCATGGCCACTTTTAAAGACAGCCATGACGTTCTTCATGAAACAAAATACATTCTTGTCATAGGATCCTTTTGATAACTTATGTCAGCACACATCTTTACAAGAGTATCTTTCTAGTGACTTCGTTCCTAATTGCTACAACTGGGAAGCCCACAAGATGTTTCTCAACAAGTGAATGGAAAAAAAAAAAACTGGTATAGTCATATAACAGAATGATATGCAGTGAAAAAAAGAAATCAAATGAACTCTCAAATGAAGAAGAGGAGCTTTATGTGCACATTGCTAAGTGAATGAAGCCAGTCTGAAAAGGCTGGATGGTTTTTGATTCCAAAAGTGCATTGTTCAGGAAAAAACAATGCTGAAGAGAACATCAGACATCACTAGATGCCAGAAGTTCAGCAGGAAGGAGAAAACACTAAGTAAGTGCAGTATGATACTTTCAGGACACTGAAACTACCACAGTGTCATGAAGACAACATGACACTAATCAGCTCTCAGAATCCATACAATTCCACAACAAAAAGATGGAAACCTATGTTAAAATAAAGACTTTAATAAAAATTTATGAATGCCAGTTTACCAACTGCAAAAAAAACCGTACCACATAAATACAAGATATTAACAGGGGAAACTGGCTGCCAGGAAACAGAATATATGGGAGCTTTCTATATTTTCAACCTTTATGTAAACATGACAGTACACTAAAAGTGAAGTCTCTTTTTTAAAATAAATAAACCAAATAAATCATAATTTCAGAAATTCTGCTGGTATTACTTGAAAAAATTATATCAAGGACTACTTGGGAGTTTACCGCATAAAGAAAATTTGACCATAAATAATGTTAAAATTAAATTAATTGAGTAAGTGGCAAGAAAAAAGAAGGAAGGAAGGAAGGAAGGAAGGAAGGAAGGAAGAATGGAGGGGGGAATGAAAGGAAGAAATAAAGTGTGAAATAAAGGCTTTTATATGATTCCAGCCCCCCAAACACAAGTGAGCTTGAACTCAAGGCTGATGTTCTCTTTCAATTATAGACCAAGAAAATGACTTTAGGTCAGATAGAGTTGGGTTTTCTGCTACTTTTACAACCCAAAACCACCAGAATAACACAAAGTTCTGCAGGTATAGTTCAATAATGCAGTGCTAGCTTTAAAACATGCACTAAAACCATTGTTATTTTTAGAGAAGGGAGGGAAACATTTCCAAACAACACTGATAACAGACCTTCAGAAATTCACACACACAAAAAAGACAACAAAAAAGATTTTAACCAATACGTTGCTTTCAACCCTGTGTATAGCAGAACCCTAATCAGCAATGGAATTCTCTCTGGGGTTACCAGTAAAACAGTGCAGGCATAAGGAAGAAGTAGACAATGCTCAAGCCAAGTTTCCATACTCAACATCAACGGTTCCTTACAGTCTTTACTGGGTATCTTTAAAATTATTCCTTAGAATAAAGAAACATTTAGTCAAGGCAAAGTTTGAAAAGCCCTGTATTTGGAACACAGGTGGCTCCCAAGATCAGGCCATGTGTAGTTCCACAGAAAGCCCCTCCATCCCCGAAAGAAGCACTGAGCAGGATAACTTGAAGCTGTGATGAACATCCTAGACATGGAACCTAGCGGGAGCTTATTGTTACGAAAGATAATCTGGCTAAGAATCATGTACCAACTTTCTCAGAAGAAAGAAAGGGTATCCACAGTGGCAAGAGGAGCTGTTACCTTGCCAGATCTATCTTGATATTTTGATATAGGAGGAAAAAGGAGAAAACATATCCACTCAGAAATGACAGACATTCTATAGAACCAAATAGAAGTAACAGGGGGAGTTAGAAGGAGTGGGGGGGGTGGGTGGGGGGGGCAAATAGGGGCAGGAAAAGGGATTGTAATTTTGATGCGATATACGTGTGGACAAAATAATTTCAGTGTAAATATTGTGTAACACACACACACACACACATGAATAAACATGAGAAAAAGAAGTAATAAGGAAGCAAGTGTGAGATGACACTCAGCTCAGTACATTCCTTGGAGACGAAGGGTCTTGTGTTATGGAGAATCTCTCTAGATGATGCTTTCCAACTGTTGCCTGTATCTAACACCTCATATTCTGCAGCAGCTTATGGTGTAAACTGCTTGGCTGGATGGTGTCCCCTGGGGTTGCTCGAGGACACTGCTGCTGCTCGCTCACACCAGCGCCTCTGATTATGTTACCAGTGACTACAGGTTAGATGTTAGAATGACCCCCGATGAAGCAACCTCACAATCATCCTGATGTGCTCAGATATCTATGTCATCCTTCCAAGCTAGATTCAAGTCATTATTTTATATCCCAAATGTCTTCCCAGTGAGTCCTAGAAAGTTGAATTTAATGTTTTATACCCAGGTTCATTCTTGTTTAACAAAACTCTTTTGTTTTCTTTTTGATGTTTTTCTCCACAAAAGACTTGTATCGAACTACATAATGAAAAAACGATGATGATAAATATAAGTTATTTTCTACAGCTATAAACACAAAGATTATGATAAGCTTAATAGTAATGACCTACTATTTGTGCTATTTTGTAATTCTTAGAGACATTGAACTACAGTATCCCACTGTAGAAGTTTTTAGTTTCTCAAGAAAACATGAAATGACTTCTTCTGGCACTCCGAGGAATTTTTCCCCAAATGACTGCCTACTTAACAGGTACGATCAGCAATTCTGCCAAATGGAATCCCTGCTGCTAATGTGGTTTCCCATATTGTCGCGTAGGAAGCGATCGTGACATCAGCTTCCAAACCCACCCTGGAAATAGCAGATCTCACCACACACCCACTCTCCACAAATCACCACGGACAGTTTTCCTATTTCATATCTGTAGAAAGGGGGAGCAAATGATTTGTGTTACTTGAGCGGGTGGAGACAAAAATTTACTACCTATTTTTGGCACACCACAGCCATGGAAAAGAGTTCAAGAAAGAGCTGCAGCAGAATTAAACAGTCTTGGACTCAGATCTAGCCTCTGTTGCTCTGTAAGAAAGGGCGCGTAATGATGTTTTTCTTTTTATCTTTGAATTCTGGCAAATGTGTCAGGGAATGAGGATTAAGCCAACTTCTGAAAAACTGTGTTTAGTCACAAGAAACATAGTAATTTCACGAGCATATTGAAAGATATTTGATGTTAACAGTACTCATGAAAAAAACAGCAAGTTAAGGCAGTTCTTTTCAATTATATTTAAAAACTAGTACAAGTTTTATCTCTTC
>PVKB01008874.1:0-12287 GCA_004027205.1 Ctenodactylus gundi | reverse complement strand
AAGGTTTAGTGTTTCATTTTTATGAACTTGAGTATTTCATGCACATTTATATGACATCAAAATTACAATCCCTTCCCATTTTTCCATTTGTTGATTCTTGCTGTTATTTATTATGTAGCTGGTGTTCTATTCAGGAAATTATTTCCTGTCCCTGTGTGCCACAGTTTGGGTCTTGAGTACTGCCCCCAAATCCTCATGCCTTTGGAAGTGGTTATTACTGGGAAGCAGAGTTTGGCTGGAAGGTGCAAACTTGAGGTTTGATAAGGAAAGATTGTCAGTTTGTTGCTGTGTCCAGAACAAAGCTTTCGGGTGCTTATTATTAACTCGTGGGCCAGGAAATGATGAAAGGGCACCCATCCTGTTTGGGGAGGCCCAAGGATCAGCTCTGAACTGAGTAAAGGAAGAAGAAACATTGTTAGAGTTTTTTTCTGGGAAAGCTCTGCCTTGCCTGAATGTCTAGACTCACTTGGCTTTCTTTCTATAATGTGACTCAGTCTCTAGCCTCTGTCTCCACCATGAGCCTTCTCTGTTGCCGGCTGCCCCATGAATGAAATCTGGAACTGTGAGCTAAATAAATCTTTCCTTCCTTAAAATTGTGGATGTTGGGTGTTTTGTCACAGCAATGAAAAAGTAGCTAACACACCATGTCTTCTAGGGTTTTACCTGTTTTTGTCTTCCAGGAGATTCACGGCTTCTGTTTCGATATTCAGTTCTTTGATCTATTTTGATGTGATATTAGTGTGTGGTGACAGATGTGGATCTAATTTCATTCTCCTACATGAGGAAATCCAGGTTTCCCAGCACCATTTGTTGAAGATGTTGTCTTTACTCCAGTGGATTGTTTTTTTCCCCTTTCTCAAAAATCAGATGACTGAGTGTGTTTGGATTTGTTTCAGTATCCTAAATTCTGTTGCACTGGTCCTCCCATCTTTGTACCATGTATTTTTAATCACTGTTGCTTTATTGTATATTTTGAAGTCTGGAATTGTGACTCCTCCAGATTTGCCTTAGTTGTGTAGGATTATTTTAGAAAATCTGTTTTTTTTTTTCTAGCTGCATATACATTTTGGAGTCTTTTTTTTTTAGCTCTGTTAGAATGCTCTTGTAATTTTTATTGGTATTGCATTGAATCTTGTAGCAACTTTGGAAGTATGTTCATTTTGACAATATTAGTTCTTCCTATCCAGTAACATGGGATGTCTTTCTGTTTTCTAAAATCCTCTTCAGTCTTTTCATTCAGTGTTCTACACTGAGCTTGAGGATTTGATTTTGTGCATATATCACAGCTGCATTGCCATCCCTTTCTTCAAGTTTTCTTTGTCAATGAAGGTCTGTATTTCATTGTCAATTGTAAATCTCGGTGCAGTTCCCCCTATTGTCCCTCCCATTCCCTCTTTCTTACTGCACAACTCCCCCCATCATCGAACCCATGTGGTTCTATAAAATGCCTATATTCTGGTTTCTCATATTAGAGAAACCATGTGATACTTTTTGTTCTGAGTTAGACTCTAAGCATGATGGTCTCCAGTTGTGTCCATTTACCTACAAAAGCCTCAAATTTATATGTCTTAATGGAAGAGTAGTACTCTACA
Source organism: Ctenodactylus gundi (assembly GCA_004027205.1). Classification (NCBI taxonomy): domain Eukaryota; kingdom Metazoa; phylum Chordata; class Mammalia; order Rodentia; family Ctenodactylidae; genus Ctenodactylus; species Ctenodactylus gundi. The sequence continues at coordinate 10,695 of PVKB01008874.1, read as the reverse complement.
TATACCACGGTTTTTGTATCCATTGGTCTGTTGATGGATATTTTGATGTCTTCCACAATTTAGCTATTGTTAGTTGTGCTGCTGTAAACATGGGTATACATGTATCTCTATTATTCATTGGAAAAGATACCCAACAGAGGTATTGCTTGATCAAATGGAATATTTATTTTCAGCCTGTTGAGGAATCTCCATATTGCTTTCTGTAGTAGTCAATTTATACAACTACTTCTTTCAGTTTGGGAGGTTGATTCATATCTTTTATGTACTTAAAATTATTTGAGTGTAAGTTTTCAAAATAATTCTTTTTATAATCCTTTGGATTTCCATGTTGTCTGTTGTAATTTTACCTTTTTTATTCCTAATTGCATTGATGTCGGTTTTCTCTTTTCTTCTTTTTATGAGTTTAGTTAGGAGTTTATCAATCTTGTTTATTTTTCAAAGAACTTTTTGTTTCATTTATTTTTTGTATTTTTAAATTTAAATTTTATTGATTTCTAATCTTACTTTTATAGTTTCTTTGTGAGTTTTGGGGTTGGCTTATTCTTGTTTTTCTAGGGATTTGAATTGCGTCATTAGGTTATTTCTTTGGGATTGTTCAGTTCTTTTTATGCGTGTGTTTATGGAAAAAATTTCCTTCTCAACACTGCCTTCATTGAGTAGCAGAAGTCGTGTTGTGGTATGTATCCACTGTCATTTGTCTCTGAAGTTTTTGATTGCTTCTGTGACCTAATGTTTGTTTAGAATACTCATCAGCCTCCATTTTTTGAGTAATATCTTTGTTTGTGCTGTAGTTGGTTTGTAGTTTCATTTCATTGTGATCTAACAGACTACATGGGATTATATCGGTTTTCTATTTGTTAATATTTGTTTTGTGGCCTAAGAATATGGTCTATTTTGGAGAATGTTCCAAGAGCAACCGATAACAATGTGTTTTTCTGTTGTTGGATTAAAAATTCTGTAGATGTCTGTCAGAACCATTATTTCCATGGTGTTTGTTGAGATCTCTGTGTCTTTCTTGATTTTTTCACTAGTTGACATGTTTTTGGGGAGAATGGAGTATTAAAGTCTCCTGCTATAATTGAGTTGGGCTCTGTCTGTTTTTATGAATCCAGTAGCTTTGTTTTACATAATAGGGTGTGCCATTGTTTGAGGCATAAATACTTCTGATTTTTAGCTTTTCCTATTGGATTGTTCTCTTTACAAGAATGAAGTGACATTCTTTATCTCTTTTTGACTGGTTGTGGTTTAAAGTCCACTTTTTCAGCAAAGAGTATCACTACCATTACTTGTTTTCATCCCCTTGTTGAGTGCAATGTAGAACTCTATCCTTTCACCTTGAATCTGTGTTTATCTTTATGGGTAAGGCATGTCTCTTACAAGCAGCATACAGTTGAATTGTGTTTTTTAATCTAGTTAGCCAATTTATGTCTTTTGATTGATGAATCGAGACCATTGACATTGAGTTATAGTTGACTTATAAGGACTAAGTCCTGCTACTTTCCTACCCTATGAATGTTAATTTCTTTCTTATTCTCTTGTTTAGATGTTCTCTCTGTTAAATGTAAAACTGCCACTGGTTTTTTTTTTTTTTTTGTAATGTTTGTTGTCTGTATCCCTATCCAGAAGACCTTTAAGAATTTTTTTTAATGCTGGTTTAATGTCATAAATTTCAAGTTTTCTTGTCTGTTGAGGGAATCAGGAACCACACCTGGTTGGGAATAGTATCACCTAAACCTGTAAGTGCTCTCTCAGGCCCCCTCTTCACTTTCTATTTGCTTTCCTTCCCCTCCTTTGTATCCATAGCCTCTAAAGTTTTCCTAGTCAGTTTTCCTCTTTAGCCCTCCAATCTCCACACTCCCGACGCAAAAAACTTGTCAGTATAGTCCAAATAAAGCTTACTATGTGCTACTGCCACCTTGTGGTCATGTCTTTTTACTTAAACAGCTCTGACATTTCGGAAACACTACAGATGCTGAAGAGGAAAAATAAGTTTTGGTGATGGAATGAGCTACACAATCACTTTGCAAAATGGTCCTAGAAGGCCTTAAGTATTTGGAGCTCAAATTGTGAAATATCTGTGCATCGGAATGATATTCATGTTCTGTGTTTTATCACAGCCTATATTCTTGTGGGCCTCCCCTTGTATCTCATTAGCTTCTCTAAGTGCTACCACCAGATTTTACATGAACTCACACCAGTGGAACTAATTTTTGGGGTCAGAAGTACCTAGATACCTGAAGAGAAATTTCAGCCTTCCAGTCTAGATCCCACACCAGACAGACAATAGACATTGTAGGGCTTATGGGCCTGAATATAAGAAAGGGGAAGACCACATGTCTCTGAACCAAGGGTAGGATAGTGCTGATTTCATAGTGGACTATGGCGAGAACTCCCAGCAGTCAGGCTGATCATTTGGGGTAGCCTAAGATGAGAAGACATACTCATTCTGGGGAACTTTAGGACAGGTAAATAAGACAGCAAGGCCGTTTGTAAGGCTGCAGTCAGTCCAGTAAGTGCAGCTGGAGCAGATATCTTTGTAAGAAACTACTTTGCCTCTGATACAGTTGTGCTTGGATATATTGTCCCAAATGGTCCCTTCTTATCTTTCCTGTAAGGACTATAGATCTTCCAGGTCTTGGGCTAAACCAACTAAAACGTTACTTAGATTAACTAAAAATAAAATAATTTCTTTTAATTCTTGCACCTCTCAGGATCCAGAAAATGTGGCTGTTCTGCTGAAGAGATGCACCAGATCATCAGATGTACGTTAGGTCTTGCTAGAAGCTGAATCTTACCAGGACACTGCCTGGAGGTAAACGAAAGAGCCTTGAGTCTTATGGGAGCAGACAGATAATAAGGAGAGAGAGAGAGAGAGAGAGAGAGAGAGAGAGAGAGAGAGAGAGAGACTCTGGAGGAAAGCACTGGTGTTCTCTGGCAGAGAAGGCAGCACAATGTCATCACAATGAAAATGAGGATAAGCTAAACTCTGTTTTAATTACCCACCAAAAAAAGTTTTAAAAGACAAAAGAGGAGGACCAAAAAGGAAGAGCTGGTTCTTAGCTGGAGAAGCAGGACTTGTCCTCAGTCCTACTCTTTGCCCAATCTTTCCTTAAGGACCCAACTCTGCAATTGCGTTGCAGAGTAAAAGAATGGAAAAATATTGGTATCTTTATTGGTTAGGATTTCTTGTGGTTTGGATCTGGAGTGCCTTCCAAAATCCGCATGTACCTGTGGATACTGTGTACTGTTAGGAGGTGTGGCCTGGTTGGAAGGGGTAGATGCTTAGAGCTTTACCTGTGTGCTGGTTCTTCTGCCCAGACTGGGCTCTGCTCTGCCTTGCTGGGATGAGTTTTGTCTCTGGTTCCAATCTCACCATGTGGCTCTACGATCTTTTCAACCAACCACTCATGAATGAACTGCAACCTAGAAGTGTGAGCTAAAAATAAATCTTTCATCCCTGAAGTTGTGGTTTTTGGGTATTCTCTCGCAGCAATGAGAAAGTAACACAAAAAATTGGTACCAGAGAAGTGGGATTGTTGCTATGACTTTACCTGACCATTTGGTTTAGAAGCCTTTAACTGCTTTGCATAAGAAGTTTAGGATGGTTTGAGGATGCCGGTTGGAGAAACCTTGGAGTGCTCTGAGCCAAGTTTGATGGGAGACTAATTTGAGCTTAGAAGACCAGAATGCTGATGGAAGTGTAGATTGGAAAGATCGGGCTCAAGAAAATGTGATAGGAAAATTGACTGTAATTTCTCCTCACATTTGAAGGTCAACAGTACACTTTTTTTTCTTTAGTTACGTATGGAATACTTCAATAGCCTTGAAAGTACATATGAGTTTTCCCCCCATTTTATTGATATGTATAAGTGCAAAGCATAAAGTTCACATTAATCTTGAGTATTTTGTACGCATACACATCATGGCAAAGTTACAAATACTTCCCTTCTACATGAGTTTTGATAACAGTTCCTAACTACCTACTTCATACTCCCAATAGGAACTCAGCTAGGATGTTATATCAGTGACATGCTTGTCACCAGACCTGATCAAAAAATCGCAGGACATCACAACCATGAGTAAACCTAGAGGATATTAGCAGTGGCCTACATATGATATACAACCTGTACCTGTGTGTTAAGTTTTATGGCTACATTTGGAAGTAAGAAAAACAAACTATTCTTAGTCTTATCTCCTAACATTCTAAGCTCTCATATTGGTGAAAAGGGTCCAATATATGTTAAAATGTTTGAATAGGCAGCCCATTCCTCACTTCCAACATTTTCTGGTCCCCACCTATTGAGTTGTCTGTAAGTCTTCACGGAGACTTCAACAACAATCTGTACTGGATAACTTAGAGGAGGCTATATATTTGGTTCTTCCACTATTGCCCTGAGAATGGGACTTCAAAGTTTCAACCACCCCCAAATTTGCTTCCTGGAGCCTCTGGATTGCATGGATAAGTAAATAGATGTCCTTAGGACTGGTATAAACAGCTTCTAGACTCAGCCCAAAGGTATTCACCACTTAAAAAAAAAAATCCAAGTTCTGAAGCCATACTAGATCCTTAGCAAAACAGAAATCCTTACGGGGCAGAGCCAGTTACCTTCTGAGCAAAGTTCTATTATGACTCGAATAATAAAAAGTTCCTCTTGTAAAAACAGATGAGCAGCAAAGGCCTCCTTGTTTACAAAGGTGATATAAGGCTTCAGATTTTCTTTTTCAAAAATTATTTTAACTGACAAATCACAACTGTATAAATTAATAAGGTACAATTTGATGTTTTGATATGTTATTTGAAAAATTAAATCAAGCTAATTGTCATACCGATATCTCATTATTTTTTGGTGGTGAGATACTTGAAATTTACTTAGTTCTTTTGAAATATATATTATTGCTTCCTATAGTCACCCTGATGTGCAAACAGTCAGTATATTAGCAACTATTAGAAATTCTTTGATCAAAAACTCCCCTTTCCATTCCCATCCTCCCCTCACTCTCTGGTCACCATCAGTAAGTCTTCTACTTCAGTTAATTTAGCTAATTAAACTTTTTAAGATTCCATATATACATAAGATCACACAGCATTTATCTTTCTATGCCAGGCTTGTTTTACTTAGTATAGTGTCTTTCAGGTTCATCTTTGGGGTCACAGATGAAAAAATTTCATTTTTAAGGCCAAATAGTATTCTGTGTGTGTGTGTGTGTGTGTGTGTGTGTGTGTGTGTTTGCACGCACGCGCGCGCGCACATGTGTGCGTCATATTTTCTTTATGCATTGATTCATTTATAGATAGTTTAACATATACATCTTGGCTATTGTACGTACTAATTGCATTAACATGGAATGCATATAACCCCTAATGTATTGGTTTTAATTCGTTTGAAGGGCTGGCTTATATAGTATATGTGCTTTTGGTTTTTAGTGGAACCCCGGTATTGTTTTCCATAGTAGCTTCGCCAATTTACATTGCCACCAAAAAGGAACAAGAGTTCTCTTTTCTCTACTTTTTTTGCGAATTCTTATTATCTTTCACTTTTTGTGATAAAAGCTATTCTAGAAGTATGAGGTGGTACCTCATTGTGGTTTTAAGTAACATTTCTCTAACAATTATTGATGTTGAGTATTTTTATGTACCTGTTGAACATTTGTATGCTTAATTTACAGTAATATCTATTTATGTTTATTGGATATTTTTAAGTTGAACTATTTGTTTTCTTGCTATCAAGTTGTTTGGGTTTCTTATACATTTTGGATATTATACTGTTATCAGCTATATAGTTTGCAAATATTTTCTTTAATTCTTTGATTTGCTCTCTTTTTACCCACTATTTTTATTAATATACAAATGTAATACATAGTATTTACAATGAATTTGGGTGTTTCATACATCTGTGTATCACATCGACTTCACAGTCCCTTCCCATCTTCTACCCTCCCACCGGCTCCGGCTATCACTTCATATGGTTCCAGAGAATGTCTGTGTTCTGGGTTTTCTAAGTCCAAGAAACCATATGGTGTTTGACATATTAATCTTCCACGCCTAAGTCAATTCACTCAACTCACCACTCTACCCCAGCTTCCTATTCCTCTAATGGATTCACAGTAGTTAAATCTTGATATCTCCTCTCTGAATCCAACCGATCCCTTCATTGGGATATTCACCAAAAGTTTTTTTTCCATATTTTCCTACATCTTTGTTGCTAATGTTAAACCTGGCCTTACCCACTAGTTCACACTAGAAAATAATTGTAAGCATGTAGTTCAACATGATAGTTAATTTGGGAAAGAATAAAAAATAATAAATAAACAAAATTCAATTGCCTTTTCTGAATACTGGAAGGTGCATATTTGTACATTCACAAGGTTATGTTTACATCAGTTTTCTTAGGATAAACTTTCATTAGTGACCTAATAAGTGAATTGCTACAACAAAACAAAGTTAAAACTATATCACATTGCTACATTCAATGAGCTTAAATCTATAGCACATAAATATACTTAAAGCGACAGACATGTAGGCAAATTTAGTTATTTCTTAATTTCCTCACTTTCATATCTTATTTACTCATATTTCACTGATTACTAACCTACTTTTTTTCTCAGCTCATTCTCCTCTAGCTGTTGTCACTTTTTCTCTGGGGTCATTGGTGTCGCTGGTCTCCCTTTCACTGTCCAAGTTTCCTTTAAGTATTTTCTGCAACACTGGCTCAGTAGCTACAAATTCCTTTAAGCTGTCTCTGTCATGGAAAGTTTTAAGTTCTCCCTTTCAGTTAAAAGATAATTTTGCTGGATATAGCAGTCTTGGATGGCATCTATGTTTTTTTAGTGCTTGGATGATATTGCTCCACGATTTTCTTGCTTTTAGAGTTTGGATTGAAAAATCTGCCGTTATCCTGATGGGTTTATCTTTGTAGGTTACCTTCTGTTTTTCTCTTACCGCTTTTAGTATTTTCTCTTTGTGTTGGGTTTCTAGAATTTTAATTACGATGTGTCGTGATGAGGGTCTCTTCTGATCAAAGTTGTTTGGTGTTCTATATGCCTGCAAAAGTTCCATGTTCATTTCTCTTCTTAGATTTGGGAAATTTTCTTCCATTATTTCATTAAACATGTCATTTAAGCCTTTTGTTTTGTCCTCAGTCTTCTCCTCGCTTCCCATAATTCTGAGGTTATTTCTCCTTGAATCATCTATCAGTCATTGTAATGACTCGCTTTCTTTATTTACTTTGTATTCTTCATGGCCTGTATGTTGCAGCTTAGTCACTTTATTTTTCTAGGTCTGACATTCTATTCTGAAGTTGTTTAAAGTGGTTGCTTATTATTACCTGTGTGTTTTTCATTTCCTGAATATCTGCATTTAATTTTTCTATATCTCTGTTGTGTTCTTGTCTAATTTCTTGTATTGTCTTCATTATCTTCTGGTATATTTCTTCTCTGGTCTCCTCTAGTTGCTTTTCAAGGCTTGCTTTTTGTTTATCTATGTACTGGTGTAGCTCTTCTGCCGTCTGTTTAATTTCCTGCTTTAATTTCTGTTTTAATTCACTGAATTTCTGGGCCCAGAAATTGCCATCATTTTTGCCATATTCATCTTTATTTACCCTGACTTCATCTCCTGGAGTTTCAGGTCTTTTTGTAGGAGATGTGTGCCTGCGCTTCCCCAATTCTTCTTTGGTCTCCCCTAATTCCTTTTCAAGGCTTGCTTGATGCTTAGCTAAGTGTTGTTGTAGTTCTTGTGCTGTCTGATTTATTTCCTTCTTTGCTTCCCGTTTTAACTCCTCCTTTAATTCCCGTTTTAATTCACTGACTATCTGGGCCCAGAAGTTACCATCATTTTTGTCCTTTTCTTTGGGTTCTGCAATTTCAGCACCCTTTGCACCCTCCCCTGGGGAATCAGATCTTTTTGTATGAGATTTGTTACCACGTTTCCCCATGGTACTGCTACCTCTGACTGTCTCTGGTGCACAGGAAAAGTGAATGGCTCCTGCTGACCTCACTGCCTGCGACAGCTGTTGAGCCCCGTTTCTGATCTGGGATTCCAGGATCTTTTCTAGGGCGAGCGCACACTGCGTTTTTGGTACAAATACCCACGGGTTGGTGCTACTGAGGCTGGGACCGCCCGCAGCCAATGATTCCCACTAGTCCGGGTCCGCACTTACCTTGGGCTGAGGTCTGTCCTCTGGACCTTGTTTGTGATCTGTGGGTGCCGGCAGTGCAGGGCCATGCTGAGTCGGCTGCTTCCGACCCGCCCACAGCCTCTTTTCCCGTTGTTGTGTGCTCCGTCCTCTCCAACTCCGTTCAGTCAGGTGTTCAGGTCCCTGCGAGCATTCCTTCGTCTGCCGCTGCCTGCCATTTGCCGTAGGCCGTGGCGGCTTACTGGACTGTGGGGATTTAGTTATTTATTTCCCCTCCTCTGGTTTTGATGATCCTTCGGAGTTTCTGGCCTTCCACTGGTCGCCTTTCAGTTTCTGGGGATGAGCCTCTCTTTCCTAGCTATGCCAAACACGCTTTTTCTGTCTATCTTCTTGACTTTTTAAGTGAGTTGATGAGGATACTTTGTGCAGTGCTGTTACTCAGCCGCCATCTTGACCGGAAGCCTGATTTGCTCTCTTTTAAGAAGCTTATTTTGATGCAATCCTTTTGCCTATTTTTGCTTTCATTGTCTGTAGTTTTTAGGTCATATTAAAAATCATGATACAAACCAATTAGCATGAAGATTATCTGCTGTTTTCAACTAGAAGTTTACAGCTTTGGGTCTTACATTTAAATATTAATTTATTCTCATTGATTTTTGTGTATGGTGTGAGATAATCCATTTTTATTCTTCTGCATATGGATAACTGAGTATCTTGTTCTAATATCATTTATTGAAAAGATCATCCTTTCTCAATTGTATATCTTTGGAGCCCTTATCAAAAATAAATCTAGCATAAATAACACAATTTACATCTGATATTTCTATCCTTTAGCATTGCTCTATATGCTTATTTTTATGCTGTACCATACTATTTTGACTAAGATCACTTTTATTTTGAAATCAAGGAATGTGATGCCTTTTGCTTTGTTCTTTCTCTAAAAGATTATTTTGGCTATTTGGGGTCTGTTGTGATAACATATAAATGTCAGGGTTGTTTTTGCTGTTTCTGTGGTAAAATGACATTAGAGTTTTGATAGTGCATTGATTCTGTAGGTTGCTTTGGGTAGTATGGAAATTTAAGAGTATCCGTTCTCCCAACCCATGAATATGGACATTTTTCATGTATTTATGTTTCCTTCCTTTTTTCTCAGGGTTTTGCAATTTTCAGTCTACAGGTATTTCAGGTTCTTTTAAAAATTTATACTTAAGTGCTTTTTTGCTACCGTTAATCATCAGTGGGATTAATCTCTTAATTTTCTTTTTGGATAGTTTATTATTAGCATATAGAAATGTTACGGATTTTTGTAAGTTGGTTTTCTATCTTGCAATTTTACTCAAAGTTGAATGGAGGATTTGCTACATGGAAGGTTATGGTTTCCAACAAAAGGCGTTATTTTACTTTCTCCTTTCCAATGAGGATAATTCTTGCTGTAATGAAATGACTGAGCATCCTTGTTTTGTTCTTGACCGTTGAGGGAAGTTTTCAACTTTTCACACTTGAGAGTGATGTTTTGTTATACATAGCCTTTATTGTGCTCAGCTATATTCCCTATACACCTGATCTACTGAAAATCTTTATTATGGAAAAGTGTTGAATTTTGTCAAGTGTCTTCTTCCCGTCTATTAAGGTGATCATATGCATTTTATCCTTTATTAGTTAATGTGGTGTCTCACATCTATTCATTTACATATGTTGAGCCAACCTTTTATTCCAGGGATAAATCTTATTTGTTCAAGTGAATTATTTCTCAATGTTTTGTTGAACTCAGTTTGCTAATATTTTGTTCAGGACTATTGCATGTATGTTGATCAAGGGTATTGGCCTGCAATTTTCTTTTCTTGTAGTGTTCTTGGTTGAATTTGCTATCAGGGTAATGCTAACCTGATAATATCAGTATGAAAGCACTCCAGTCACTTTGAGTTTTTGAAAAAGTTTGATTAGAATACATGTTAATTTTTTTTTTTTTAAATTCCAGTTTTACTCCTTTGTGATCTGAAAGCAAGCAAGGAATTATTTTCATTCCTTTGTACTTACTTAAACATGCTTTAAGGTCTACAATATAGTCTATTTTGGAAAATGTCCTATGTGCTCCTGAAAAAATGTATCCTGTTGAAGTTGGATCAAACATTTCGTAGATATCCACTATGTCCATTTTCTTTATAGTGTAGTTTAAGTATAATATTTTTGTTGATCTGTCTATGATTTTGGGGTATTGAAGACCTCTATTATAATTGCTTGGCCTATTTGGCCTTTCAAGTCTATTAGTTTTTGTTTCACAAAATTGGGTGCCCTAGTGTTAGAGAGTATATGTTGATATTGTGAGTTCTTTCTTCTGAATTGGTCCCTTAACTAGAATATAATGTCTATCATTGTCTCCTGTTCTGTTTTCCTTTTTTTTTTTTTTTTTTTTTTTTTTTTTTTTTTTTTTTTTTTTTTTTTTTTTTTTTTTTTTTTTTTTTTTTTTTTTTTTTTTTTTTTTTTTTTTTTTTTTTTTTTTTTTTTTTTTTTTTTTTTTTTTTTTTTTTTTTTTTTTTTTTTTTTTTTTTTTTTTTTTTTTTTT
>PVKB01008873.1:0-12309 GCA_004027205.1 Ctenodactylus gundi | reverse complement strand
CCACCCAGTGGTGGACACAGACGTACAGGACCTCATGGAGCAACAGGACGCAATGTTGACTGTACAAGTTTAACCCCTGCTTTGATGCAGTTGTTTTCTACCCTCCTGTTTCTACCTCTTTAAATGGAAACGTCTCCCCTGTGCTGTTGTATGTAGCAGGTGCTTTGACCTTCACAGAACCTCAGGACAGAGAATCTCCGTGACGCGACAAGGAGACTTTGGAGGCCAACTCTTTCTTGGTGCTAGTGTGAGGATCTTGGCATCTGTTACAAACGGACTCAGTAGAGTTTGACAAGGTGGGTGCGTGCTGTTTGGGAGACCGGGTGCCGTGTGATGGTCTGACTCTGGAATGACCGCGAAAGCCTCAGGGTCAGAAGGGGATTTGACTGTGGCAGTTAGTTTCTTGACTTCCCGGGACATTGAGAACTGGGTCCTGGCACCTTTAGGGGTTCACGGGAGTTTGCCCACTGAGGGGGAAAGCCCTGGTCCCTGCCTGGAAGGGTGCGTGCCGGCTCCACCCGTCCACTCTCTTTCTGCTTCCTGCCCACCACGGGCAAAAACACCCTCCCCCCCTGAGGCTTCTCCCAAGACCTCCCACCACTGCCGGCTCCTCATGGCTGACAAGTGTTCCCTCCCGTAAGGTCAGGGTGCTGTGTCCCGGCACAGAAGAGTACTTAATTCAGCATGCTGTGAAGTCCCCACATGGATGTGGACAGCTGCAGCACTGCAGCCTGTTGTGGGGAGTCGCTGAGAGACACTGGAGAAGGGAAACATTGCTATGGGCAGAGCTTGGGGCCGGGCACCTGCGCATACACCTGTCTGGAGAAGCAACGTGGCCACAGGCGTGACTGGGTACCTGTTCGCGGAATGGTCTGGAAGGCTGGTCTGTGCGTGGGAAGGGCACGACTGCAATGTTGAGGAAGACATTTGGGGATGTCGTACGTGGACAGACATTTGTAACGGACAGAAGGATGCCAGGATATTTGTGTTCCCTGTGATCACTCACCACAAAGTGAACTCAGCAGAAGAGGGCCTCAATTATCACGTGGACTGGACAACCCATTTTGCAGGGAGCACTGACCCTCTTTCCTGAGCCAGCCCTGTGTCCAACCATCAGCAGTGACAGGGGCACCACTCATGCCATCCTTGGGCATTTACCTGCCAAAATTTGGTCCCTTTTACCATAATTCCACGGGCTCAGCTGGCCTAGATTTATGTGTAGCAGAAAGAGGGGACTTTATTCAAGGAGGTACAACAACAAATCCATTGAGCTGGACGTGAAGCCTTTCTCCCAGTCACTTTGGCCAGCACGTGCCCAGGGGATAAAACCTCAGAAAGGAGTGAGAGTTTGTGAGGGGCGCTAGACGCAGACGACCGGAAGGAAATGGGATGAGTGCTCTGCGATGGAGGGTGGAGCAACTTCCTAGGAGGGTTGGGTTCCCTTCAGGGCATCTCCCACAATCAAGTCATGTCGTGTTTTATATTGAAGTCAAAGCAAACTGGCAGAGCCCAGTCCAGATAGATGACCTCAGGGATGGACGTGTGGGTGTTGGGCAGAGCACCGACACCAGCTCAGGCACTTGCTGACGGCTGTGGAAAGGCACCACGGGTAGGAGAAGGTAGTTAGGAATCCCTGACCCTACGACCAGTCTCAGAAAGGAGAATGGAAAGTGGAATTGTATGTAGTGCGTCTTCCCTGTGTTGCCCACATGATTAAGCCTGCACGTGCATAATAACACCAACAGCCTTGATTTCAAAAATTGCTGAATTTATTACGTAATCATTACATAAAGGAATGTCTGGGAAGAGTAGGCATTCCAGAAGCCAGGACCTCTGCCTCATGCTGTGGGCAGGCGGTGAGCGCGTTTCCACGTCTACACAGGGTGGTGGTGGGATGTTGGGGGTCGCTGTGGATTTGGCTACTGTATGTGGAGACTGAGCATGGCTTTAGGAGGTGAGCCTTGTTCCCAAGCCAACAGGGGGTGGATGGTGAGCGCCCAAAGTGTTGGGGCAATGGCTAGCAGTTAGGAATTGCCCAGCGCATCTACAGAGCAATTGAGGGTGTCAGTGACTGACAGCTGGCCCTCCGAACTAAGAGAAAGAGACCCGCCCACCATGAGGGAAGCCAACCAATCAGAGTCATGTAAGTTGAACACGAGGAAGGGCCAATAAAGCCTGTCTCCTGCTTCTTCCGGGAGATTCCAGCCTCGGCCGCGGCTCCACGCGTGGGTGGGTCTCCAGCGTGGATCTGTCCTCAGATTCACGCAGGTCACGTGTCGGCACAGCAGACGGTGGCCGGCTGGTCGGGGTCACACTTTCCAGAGTGTCTTCAAGACGGAATCCCCGCAAGTACTGGTGACATTCTGGGACTCTCTCTTAGGAATCTGTACCCTGATGTCACAAATCTCTTTATGTAAATGGAGCCTGGTGTCCCAGGCCGCAGCCCTTGGGAGGCTGAGGCACCAGGACTGCGGTTATAAGGTCAGTCTCAGTAATTAAGCAAGTTAGCAAGACCCTGTCTCAAAATAAGAACTTTTAAAGGCTGGAGGCTGCTATTCTCCGCCGCTGTGGCACGCCTGGGCTCGATCCCCAGGACCACACAGACTCAGGTCTGGTTTCTAAGCAGGTCGTGTCACCCTCCCTCACCCACTCCAGTCTTCCCTCTTCCCACCCTGAATTTTCCTCCTTTTGCCCAGTCTCCTGAGCTAGTTCTGGCTTTCTCCCGGCTGCACCCCAATGGGGGACCGTGATTAGGCCAAGGCAGCTGGCTGCTTCCAGTAGGACTGCAGCAGGGGCAGAGGCACGGAAGGCGACCCTGGGCATCCATAAAGTGAATCCACTTGCAGGGTGTCCAGTGAACAGTCGAAAGGCGAATGACCCAGCGTCCCATGCATGAAAATCAGGGACTGTCGTGGTCACTGCAGCTCCTGGGCTGGATTAAAGTTCCCTCATGCAGACAGCACATGCAGGCCTGCTGGTCCGTGTGTGACGTCACCGAGTCTCCTCTCGCTCGTGATATCCTGTTCCATTGCTGATGCAGTCAGTGCCAAAACAGCTGTACTGGCTCGCTCCACGCACTCCACTGTGGGATGAGGTTGTTGGCTGCGCGGATGCGTAGCATGTACTGGCCTGGGCTCAGCAGGGCAGGGAAGGTGTATGTGTTCTCCTGGCTCTCAGGGATTCTCACCTTTGCCAAGAAAAAAAAACATTCAAATATGTGTGTTTGCACCAGCCGCGTTGTGGGGTAGGATTACGGTATGAACCCACAACATCTACCAAGGCCCCATGTACTGGATGTTGTGGGTCAGCTGTGGATTGCACGTGTGTTTACAGGTGGGGCCTGGTCAGGAGTGGGTCACACTGGGGTAAGGAGGACAGGTGTGGGGTAGATGGTAGACTAAGGCATGCAGTCGGTTGTGGGCATGTGGCAGAGTCCCAGGAGTGTGACCTGGAAGGTCACTGGGAGGAACCGAGAAGTGCCCATCGCTGTCATATGAACCAGAAGGACAGATGCTAGCTCCACCCTTCCTTGCTCACCTGGCATCCTATTGGACATGTCTGAACATGTCTCCCTCTCACTGGGTCTGGACCGTGGGCTTCCTCCACTGCCAGGACCCCATGAATGACCTGTGACCTACTGCATCTGTGACCTAAAATAAGTCTTTCCTTCCTTAAGTTATGGATGCCAAGCCTTCTGTCCCACCAAGAAGAAAGTAACTAAGACAGGATGCATAGAAAGCTGAAAGCCACGCTCTCCGTGCAGACATGAGAAACCACGGCTGAAAATGACATCGTGTGACACAAGGTAAAGTGCCCTGGCTGGGCGTGTGGCTGCCACCTGTGACCCCAGCATGCCAGAGGCCACGGCAGAATCACCAGCTCAAAAGCCAACCTGGGAAACTCAAAGCCACTCTCCCCAACCCCCCAAAAAAGAATAAGATATTACTGTTTGCCCCTAGAACATTCCGTGTAGATTTGAATCGACGTGTTTCATGGGCTACTACACGTTGGGTCCTGCTCGGGAGCAGGGACTCAGGGACGGTGTTGCCTGGAGGGACACATTGTTTTCTGATTTCTGCTCAATCCCTCTGCGTTCTGGCCTTGGTGACCTAAGTAGCTTTTGGGTGGCAAAGTGGTCACCATGCCCTGCCGCATGGCCAGACACCCATGGATGGACTGAGACCCTCTGAACGTGGAGCCCAAATAAACCTCTCCTCCTTGTGAGTGGTGGTCTACAGTATTGAATCTCAGCACTGACGTGGTGGCTAAGGCAGGAATCTGCACCAGACAAGTGGGAATCTTCCCGACTATGTGACCTGGAAGCCATTTTTACACTGGCTTGTTGGAGGAGTTGTAATTGTTTTGAGATCCTGGCTAGAAAAGCCTTTGAATGCTGTAGCCGGGGTTCGTGGAAGACCCTAGAAAGAGCTCAGGAAACCAGAAATCTGATCAACTGGCTCATCATTAAGGCCGGGCTCCAAGATTTCAGGGAAGAAGGAGGATTTCATTGGCAGCTGCTCTACAGATTAGGCTTTTTGGTCGTTGTCTAAAGGTATGTTGGTCTTTCGCCCACGTCCTGCCTCTGCAGGTAGCTGTGCCTAATGATGGTTCACTACCTCATCTGATGTGGGAATTTTCAAGGGGGCCGATGTCCAAGTTGATGCCTGGGTTCTGTTTGCTGCTTTTTTGGAGAATATGGTTAAGAAAAAACATGGAAAATAGTTTCTATTCCCAGTGTTTCTCGAAAGACATGGAATCTGCTTGACTGATGCTGAGATTAAGGGTGGTAGTCTAATCTGGAGAAGGGAAATTCAAAAGATCCCTGGCTCAGGCACAGGGTCTTTTTGATGCTTTTAGGTACATAGAAACTCATAATAGGGAAGAATGGGAGAGCCAATTGCATAAGAACCCCCTAGATTTGACAGAAACAAAAGATTTGGAAAGATTCAACAAAGGACAGCATGCCAGCTGGAGAGATTAGCATTAAAAATAAGTATTTTTCTATAGGAGCATTGCAGAAATCAACAAGAAACCATCAAGGCTTTCCTACCTCAACTGTTGAAGGGTAAGAGACTTTACGGCACCATGGGCACCGTGTTAGGCCACAGATAAAGGGGAACCCACATTGGGTCAACCGTGCATGAACTCAAGGGTCTCCGCAGGTTGTGGCACAGGAGGCCAGTCTGCTGCTCAGGACAGGAGCGGACCTGGGCACCACACGGTACTGATCACACAGGCAGCACAACACAATATTTGGGGTCTTAGGATCCTCCACCCAATATCACTTCTACTAGTTGGAGGGCCCAAGGACAGCGGGAGATGGACTGGCCGTGGAGCTAAAGTGCAGCAGAGACCAGAGATGTAGAGACGCCAGAGCCAAGGGAGAGCTGCTGAGGTAGTCCACACGCAGTGAGCAGAGGGACCCCAAGAGGAAGGATGTTAAATTTGGATGACTGAGGGTGGGGACGGACAGGATACGTTCTTGCCACAACTCTCTTCCTAACTCTTTTCCTCCTAGTCCTCATAGGATGAGTCACGGCCCTTCCAGAAACCCTTCCACCGTAGCCAAGCTAAGGACGGCTTAAGGCCCATGAACCATGGCCTAAGATATAAACCTTCCCTCCACTGAGTAGTGGCTGTTCGGTCCTCGGCCCTAGTGATCAGGTAGTTTGCATGGAGACAGCTGACCTTGAGTTCAAACTTACCAGTGAGGTTTCAATCACAGCTCCATTGCTCTGAAAGAGAAAGTTGAGACAAGATAACGGTTTTCATGTGTAAGGAATTATCAAGAGCATTTAATGTACTCTTTCATCTAGACGGGCTAAATGATATACATTTTCTGGATTAAGCTGTAGGTATTGGTTCATCTGCCCTACAGATGAGTAAGTGACCCAGATGCGGAGAATTAAGAGAACTGAGCTTGAGTTCCAACTCCTCAGTGGACGGTTACGGCCAAGTTCAAGGTCTTGGAAGAGAAAGGAAGATCAGAGTCATTGTTGTCATCGGTAAGGACGCTCACGGGAACATTTCGTGTATGCGGCCTTTGGGATGTGGTGCACATGGGGACCCCAAGCTCTGTGACCATTCACGGGTCGACTTTCTCCACCCATCCGTAGACAGCTGTCCAGAACAGGCATAACCAACATGGTGCCCACCAGTTAGTTTTTGGTTTTGTGCCATTGGCAGCTCTCCATGGTATGATAAAATCTCTTGGAGGGAAAATGCTAAGACCTTAATGCAGCTCATGAATGAATCCTCTATATTCTAAGTGATGCAAGACTGTTGCTTTCCTCTCAGAAAAAAGAAATGAATGAAGACAACATGGTTGTCCTTAACTTGGACATAGACTCTTGGTGGAGAAACAGAGGACCTGGACCTGGCACACTAGAACATGGAAACGTGACCATCACATGTCTTCCATGCACACCGCTGAGGACAAAGGCAAACACATACGGGACGTCCGCACGTCTACCTGGACTCAGAAGACATGAGGTGGGTCCCGCCTACCTCTTGCAAATTGCTTTGTCCCTTGAGTGGGCATCACGTCCCTCCCACCCAGCACAGAAAGCATTGTCCTTGGGACGGCCGGTGTGACCTGGGTCTCCACCTTCATAGCATCGAATCTTCCTCCACGTGCCACCACGTGACACGTCCTTGGCAGTTTTCTGCCCCTCTATCCTGCTCCCTTCACACTCACGGGGGCAGCATGGTGCTGCTTACCTGTTTTCTCTGTATTTGTAGCTGGTATTTGTATTCCACATGAGACAATGTGGCCAGGGGGCCACGCGGCTTCCACTGGATGGTACAGAAGGACCCCTTATGGACCACACGGATGATATTTGGTGGGGGCATGTTGCTTGGCAGGTCAACGTGGTCTGCAAAGACAGCCCAAGACACGGTGTGGGTGGGGATGAAGGGATCTGGCTTACAGATGCTTCCAGTTGTGTGCGCTGGGTGGGTGTCGGCACATTCCCCTCCTGCACACAAATCATTCCAAAGTCCATGTCCTCCTGCCCCATGCGTCCATCTACTGAACTTCCAAATGGCTCCACACATAGTGACACAAGCTGGACTAGATGCTCAGAACACAGGACAGAGTCCAACCCAGCCTGTTCGCCTTGTGAGCACCGCCATGGCAGTACCTGCCTCTCCAGAGACCGGGTCCACAGCAACACTAAGCAGGTTTAAGGTTCCTAAGGGGCTCCAGGACAGACGGCACGACATGGTGGGTCCCCTGCTCACCCATATCCATGATCGTCAGTATCGTGTCAAAGAACTGGATCTTGGTGCTCTGGCTGGTCCCATTGATCAGGAAGTAGTTTTGGAACTGCAACCTCCAGCGGTCAGGGAAGTGGCACCCGGTGTGTGTCCCTGAGTCAGGCATGTACTGAGGACACTCCATTGGTAGGTTTCTGAGGTGAGATTGCAAAAAGTTCCCAGATAAACCCAGGGATAGGAAACACTGGGCATGAGAACAACTGTGCCCCCCGCCACGTTGGCCCACTGGGATGCTTACAGAGTGGGGGAATTTGAAATGTGAGCCCAGCCCAGGGCCATTACCAACTTAATGAGACTCTGTTTTAAAATTAAACGTAATAATAATAATAATAATAAAATGAAAGCTGGAGATGTCGTTCAGTGCCAAGGCCCTGGGGTCAAGGCCACCCTTCCCGTCCCACCTTCCCTCGCACATTTCTGTCACCCTCGTGGTGGTGCAGATGTGGCAAAGCACTCACTTTTCACCATCTAGAAGGAACAGAAAGTACTGGACGTCCTCTGGTGCCGTGGGACCTTTCTGCCACGTGCAGTTCACGTAGTCCTCATTGTAGACAACACAGGTGAACCCTCTGGCTGCGGTGCCCTCCAAACCTGTGACGGAAGAGCTTAGTCATCCAGGACGTCTGGGAGCGCCTGTCGTGAGTAACGGAAGGGGCGGAACAAGGGGCCCGCTGCTTCCTCCTTGGCGCCTACCTGGGTTGGAGTAGACCAGCTGCTCGCGGACCTCCTTGTGGTGCAGGTTGGCGCGCAACTCCAGCTGGACACCGCGGTGGAGTGGGGTGGGGTCGAAGCGGCACTGACATTCTCCATTCTTGGGCTGAGATGTTGTGGTCACACCGTCAGTCAGCCGGTAGACGTCTCCCTCCGCATCCCCTCAGGCTGAGCTCTCAGTAGGACCCTCTGACTCCCCCTCCTCGCTTCCCTTTGTGAAATCCACTAAATTCACCCCTCCGAGGACCCCAAGTGGACCCTGCTGGAGCCCCTTTTCCAGTGCAAAATTGAACACCAATCTCTGGCGGTGACTAGCATGATTGAGGAAGACAGGTGTGGTGGTGGGCAGAGCCTGTCATCCCGGCACTGTGGGAGGCTGAGGCAGGAGAAGGCCAATGTCCAGCCCAGCTTGGGCCACTGAACGACTTGGAGTGACCATGCCTCAAGAAATAAAATAAACCAGGCCTGGGACTCTACCTTGGTGTGACAGGTGGGCCTGTGTTTGATGCTGGCCGCCTAGCACAGCCTCCACCAAGAGAAAGACGAGGGAAAGGTGAAAGAAACCAAAAAGAAAGAGGAGAAAGAAAGAGACAGAGAGAGAGAGAGAGTGGGATGTACACAGCCTGGGCATCTTTTTTCTCTGCATCCCTCTTACTCTTGGGTGCTGGGCATGGACATCAGGGCCCCAGCCCCTGGCATACCAGCGACAGAGTTGATTTATCCCCCTGATCCATCAGACATCTGAAGTTGGTGGCGTCCCTCGGGCAGACCCACGACAGCAACATGGTATCTGGGTTGAAAGCCAGATTTAATACAGGGTCCTGGTATGCAGCGAAAGGCAGACCTGGAAAATAGAGCCCTTCTGTCCTCTTCTGCCTTGACTTTGACTGCTCCCACCAAAATAACAACAGCCTGCCTGAGGTCAGAGAGGTCAGAGCTGGGGACAGCAGCCCCTGAAATTGTCCCCTCCTCCAGAAACTCCCCAACCCTTGCCCAGCCCTCTTCCCAACCTGGGGTCCATGAGGAAAGGCACTCAGGAAGGCTCTCCCCGGTGCAGGAGAGAAGCCACTTAATGTCTCCTGTGGAGAAATTCTAGCACTGAACTGGGAATAGAGGGAAGGTTATCATGGAGCCGCTTTGTGGGCTATGTGACATTTTAGGGGAACCCGACTTTGGGTTTCAGGAAGCTACCAAGGAAGATAAGGCTGACCCACGAAAGTGAGGTGTGCCCCTAACACCCAACAGGTAGATGTGAGAGATCCTGCCAGGTCCTGGAGCCTCCTCGGCATGGCTGGTCAGAGACCAACAAAGCCACAGCTGTAGTGTCACCCTGGAAGACTCGTCCCCCAAAGCACCATTATGTTGAGAAGGCCCCAAGGGCAGCTAGAGTTGGTCTCATGTCTGGGAAGGCGGAAGTCACCACTCTGCTTTTGTGTGGGCCCATGTCATCCCCCGTGTCCACCAGCTGTGCCTACCGAATTCCATGGGCTTGCTCCAGGCGCCCCACCACCCCTTCTTGAGGTTGAGACCCCTGACCCGCACTGTGTGAGGGCCGGGGGATGCTTGGTCGAAGGAATACACGGTCCCCATGCTTCCTGGGACTTGGATCTGTGGTGGAAAGCCGAAAGTCAGACACAGGGGCTTTGCTTAATCCAGGGATTTCACATGCGTTTGGGATGTGGGGTCACTTGTGCAGGGGAGGATCACTGACTGGTCACCCGAATCCATACAGCCTCTCGATGGCTTCCCTCCCTAACTGTGGTTCCCTCCCAGGATGGCATGGACAAGATTTTCTCTAGTGACGCTTTCTGCCATGACTGTCCGCACCTGCCAACCACCTAGCAATGGGCTGTGACCTCCAGAAACTGTGAGCCCAAATAAATCTCTCTGCCTTTCTAATGGTGTTGTGTCCAGGAATGAGCCTGGAACTAAGAAAAACTTTTTTAAAAACTGGGATCAGACAAGTGAAGTAAAAACTGGGACTTTAGCTGCCTTTGGGGTATAGAAGCCTGGCTTAACACTAGACTGTGAGAGACATTTGGGAAGTTCTGGAGATTCCACCTAGAGAAGCCACAGCCACTCAGTAAATTCAACCCAAAAGGAGAGTATCTAGTTTAAACCAAACATGAAGGGCTTTTCTAGCTGGAACTCAATCAGAGAAGGCAGGTAGTAAAGCAGATTGTAAAAATGGAAGATCAAAATCTTTCATATGACAAGGATAATCCCAGCAATTGACCTGGAAACTGTACTTGACATTGTTTTGCAGTCTTTTTTTTTTGAACAAAATATGTTAATTTATTACCAACTACCTCAGAGTTTGCCAGAATCAGAGATTAACGACAGTGGATTGCTTAGTCTGGTGGAAGACATTTCCAGGCAGCTTACTCTCCAGCCTGTTGCTGGGTTTCTCGTGTTGCTTCCTGGGATATCTACACTAAACACCAAGACAAAATACTTAAGGCGGATCATGTTTTAAATTTGTTTCAACTTTCCTGGAAAGGAAGATCCCCAGGCTTCACCTAAAACCTAAATTAAGGGCAGCAGACAAATTAACATGGTAGAGGAAGAGTCCAGAAAGTCCGGTTTTTATAGTACATCATAGGCCCCATCTGCTGTTTTTAGCCAGATCTACAGTGATAATCAAGAAAAACTGGTCTAGAAAATCAATGTAAAATCTACAGTTCACCAGGAAGAAAGGTCCCACAGCCTTTCAACACAAAACTGCCTGATTTTTGTGGAGACCAGCATTCAGAAGAAACTTAGCAATTGGTACCATGACAGCAGGAATGATATGAAATTTCAGAAATCAACATAATCACCAATTCTGAGAGTTCAAAGCACAAGGACATTGTTTTTTGAACACAAAGTCTTTTGCTCAGGATTGACACCACAAAGGATATCTCTAGAGACTTCACACATTTTAGACCTTAGAGGCCACGCTGGCCGACACCCCAGGGCCCTGACTCCTCGTTTCTATCCACTGGGAAACCCTCATGCATCTCAGAGTGGTGTGCACCGTGTTCCTCATGTAAGTATGCAGTAGGCAATAGTTGGGGGTTCGGGAGGATTTCACCCCCATTTCAGAAGTAGCGTGGATGGGGGGTGGTCTGCCCTGAAGAGGCAGTGCGTGACATGCTGCTAGCAGTAGCTAAAGCACAGAGGAGACCTGAGGAATTTGGGGACACCGGGAACACAGAAAAGCTACCGAGTTGATCCACAGCCACTCCCTAAATTCAACCTCAGAGTGAGGTCACTGGGTTTGCACTAGGTAATGCCATGGGGGTGACACCAGCTAAAACCTTTGGACCTAGTTTCTCACCACAGCTTGCCCCGGGTACTGGGCACAGATTTTAAGATTTAACGAAGCTCAAGTCTTTAACGTTTGCCCATCTGGATTTAGGTATCGCTTTAGCTCAACTCCTTTCTATCGTCCTATTAGCCCATTTGAAAGGGGAAAGTTTGAGTCAACCTTTGTAGTTTGGAAGTGTTTAACTTTTCTTCAATTTTCACAGAAAGTTATAGCTATGGACTTACCTTGAGTCTCAGAGGAGAGATTAGACTATAATCTTTCTGTGGTGCTGGCATTGTTAAGACTTTGGCAACCCTTAGAGCTGGGCAACGTGAATTTTCATTAGGAGTTAGACACGGGTGTCTAGGAAACCCGGAGCAGGTGTTACAGTTTAGATGAGTAACGCTCCCACCTGAAAGCTTCATGTATTTTGAAGGTGATTGGATGATACCCATTGGTTGAGTCATGTGAGGTAATCTACTCTTTTCATGCAGCATTAAGAGGTCGTGCCAGATTGGCAGAGGACTATCAGGGAGCTTGTTCCCCGAAATAATCTATTCTTTTTGACCCCCGTCACAGTCTCTTCTGTTTCTGGCTGTATGGCAGCTGTCCCACGCCCATCTATGATGGCCAGCCAGGCGTGCGTGGACTGCTTGAGCCCTGTGCACCATGAGCCTAGGTCAACCTTTCCTCTCTTACACTGTGACTGCTGGGTACTTTGTCCCAGAGACCAGAAAGAAGTTGAGGGACTGTCTACCAAGATGACTGAGCTGACTTCAAACTCACCAGTAGGCTCTCACCATCGGATTCACTTCCCTAGAAGGAAAAAAAATAATGAGTCACTCTTTCCCATTAGTAAGTATTTTCACAAATGCTTTTAAACTCCTTGCTGCTGTTGCATGTGTGTAGGGGTAGGAGACAGTGAGGTATGTCACCAGTGGAGTCCAGACCAGTTTCTGTTCATCTTTCCTTAAGGACAGTTGGAAAGAGGCTGGTACTGTGTGTGTCCCACTCTCGTGATTTTCTACTCC
>PVKB01008872.1:0-12332 GCA_004027205.1 Ctenodactylus gundi | reverse complement strand
TCCACTGGTCTGTTGATGGGTATTTTGGTGACTTCCATGTTCTAGCTATTGTTAGTTGTGCTGCTATAAACATGGGTATACATATATCTCTGTTGTGTGTTGTTTTGGCCTCTTTTGGATATATTCCCAGGAGGGGTGTCACTGGATTGAAGGGGATATTTATTTCCAGTCTTTTGAGAGCTCTCCATACTGCTTTCCAAAGGGGTTGTACAAATTTACATTCCCACCAGCAGTACAGGAGGGTTCCTTCTCCCAGCACTGATTGCTATTTGAATTATTGATGTAGGCCATTCTCTCTGGGGTGAGATAGTATCTTAGTGTTGTTTTGATTTGCATTTCTCTTATGGCTAAAGATGTTGAACATCTTTTCATGTATCTATTGGCCTTTTACATTAACAGAGAGGTTTTTGATGCCCTGGTCCATCTTATAGTGGAATTTGCAATAAACTGCCTCTTCACTTGAATTAACCAGCTTGAATGTGTGTGATCCATACCCATTCAGGTGCCAATGCCCACTCAGAATCCCATCATCACTACCAAGAAAGATACCTAATGTAGGGACTCAGGACGTAGGCTCTAGAAGTCCCACACCATGTCTGGATCGTTCAGGTGTGTCTGAGGATTTCTATTTTGGCTGTGGATAAAGGAAGGAAATAGTATGGCATCCCTGATGAAGGAAATGGGGTTATTTCCAACAAGGGTCCAATTATCATCTTCAGTGTAAAATTTCACTGTAAACCCATAAAGGTCACAAACTGTCAGCTGAGCCCTATTCTCCAGCAACAGTGGAGAATCAAACCGCAATGAGTGTTCTCTTTCCAATATGCTCAAACACCTTGATCTTGGAGTATCTGGTGATGTCGTGTGTGACCTAGAAGTAGCCAAAGGCCCCTGCTCCTTTAGCATGCACGACTCTCAGGAATTCTTTCTCGGTCAAAGCGAGCCATTTCCTCAGTGAAAATCACGTCCTGAACAAGAAGGGGCCTTCGGGAATCAGCAGTGAGAATGTTAAGCTTGTCTCCAGCTGGGGCCAGCTCCAGTGCTCAGGGCATCGGGTTTCTGCAGGGCCCAATGATCCTTCCACTGCTCCACCTGGGTCTCTGTTATCCGCCATGGTGTCAGAGTGGTACTGCAGAATGTAGCTGGTGAGCTCAGCTTATGCGTCTCCATGCTCGGCGGGCAATCCCCCGTTGCATTTATACCATACTCTTGGGCATGCCTTCTAGGCTTTGCCCGATTCCTCTCGTGCTGCCTCTCCTAATTATTTCAGCTGCCCTCCTGGCCAATTTTGCTCCAACCACACCACCTGAGGCAGGCATGCTTAACTCCTTTAAATGACAAGGTGCTGGCCCCAGGCTCCTTCTGCTTCCTGGAATATCATTACCCTCTCCCCTTCTCTTCCACCCTCCCATGCCTCTCCTCTGCCCTGCTATGTTCAGGTGCCGGTGTGTCAGCTCTAGCATGACCTCCTTCTAGAGGCCTTCCCTGATACAGAGTTCCAGCCATGGTTGTGGTCTTCTTGAAAATGGCACTAATGCTGTGGCTTTATAAAAAGAAACAGAAAAAGCGCCTGAGATAACCTCAGATTTCCACAAGGAAAAACATAGGGAGTGACTGTTCCCACAGGAGGCTGAGTGGAGCCATGGATGCAACCTACTCCCACGCTGGCCCTGATCCTGATGGCGCGGCCTCGGCTCACACGCGGCTCTGTGCGTAGGTGTGGGAAGCGAGCTAAGCTGCTGTACCAGAAATCCTCTGATACTGTTTAAGCACAGAAAAGAGTCACCCAGTATTTGAGGAAAAACAACAGTATGAAAATAAAAATAACTACACTTCTCCCAAATGTGATAACTGGCTTTTGAGGAAACAAAGTTAGTATCTAAGGCAAAACAAAACAAAACACCTAGATTGGAATGAATATGAGAGGATACAGTTAATAGCTGGTACAGAAGAGCCTTTAAATTAAGTATAATTCCTATTCTCAGATGTAATTAGTTTTCTCATGAAGATGAAAAGATCTATAGAAAAGAGAAATAAATTAGAATTTTCTAGATTTTACTTTTGCTAGGAAAAAACTCAGTGAGCTAAATTATAGAATGGACAGAGATAAAGATTGAGTTAGTGAGGTAAAGATGTGGTTTTAAAATTTTGTTGTGTGTTAGAACCATACGTTCACAAATTCCCATTTCCTCATTTGCACAGGTGTTGGTTAAATCAGACTTCTGGGTTTGCGGTGGGTCCAGGGAACATCAGTGCTGTAATTTGGATCTTGAGTGACACCGCAAACCCTCATGTATTTGGAACTGTGTAGTATTTGGAGGCAGAGCTTGGCAGGAATGGGTGGATGTTTGGGGCTTGACCTGGAGGGTTTGCATAAACTTGTTGAGGTTGGGGTTGCCCAGGGCAGAGTTTTCAGGTGTTTGTTATTGACTTGTGGCTCAGTAAATAGGGGAAGGGCACCCACTGTGTGTGTGTGTGTGTGTGTGTGGGTGTGGGTGTGGGTGTGGGTGGGTGGGTGGTGGTAGGGGGGCAACTCGCAGCTTTGTGCTAAGTAAAGGAAAGAAGAAGAAACACTGTTGGAGCTTGTTCCTGGGGAAGCTCATTCCTTGCTATTGCTGCAGTTGGCTTCAGTCTGCAGTGGGTGAGCAGCTCTCCAGCCTCTGTCTGCCTTGTGCCTCCACCACTGCTGGCTGCTCCATGAATGGACTGTGTGTGTGAAAGACCTTCTGCAACTGTGAGCGAAATAAATCTTTCCTCCCTTAAGTTGTGGATATCAAGTATTTTGTCACAGCAATGAGAAAGTAACTATAACAAGGGGTAAGCAAGGGGTGGGGCAAAAGGGAGAGGTGCACACAAGAACAAAACCTGGTCTCAAGGTGAGGAAGGTTCCCAGGCTCTGCAAATGGACCTGCGCTGTGCGTTTATCTCAGGTTCCTGGGGCAACTTACCCCTGACCTTTTGACCATGTGACTTGCTCCAGAGTGGTTACTCAATAAAAGCCCAGATTCTGGGACTATTTTCCAACTCTATTTTCTTATTATTGAGCAATTGCTACTGCCCAAGGGGCGGTTATCGCAGCCCTTGGATTCTCGAGTGGATTCTCAAGTGGATTCTTGAGTGGTGGGAGGGAGTGACGCGCTAGGGGCTTGGTGCATGAGATGGCCATAGTTTACAATTTGGCTTTGTTTGTTAAGCAAAGAAGGGAATTATGAAACACAAGAAAATGTCCCCAGTGAAGTCTCTGGAGAACACAAAACTGAGGCTCCTACCTGAGTCTTTTTTTTGTGTTCTCCAGAAGCAAGAAGGAGCCACCTGGGCAGGTGGATCCTCACTTCTGACCTCTGTGCACATGGTGCGGAGTCTCCCAGGCCTCCTCAGGGGTGGAGAGCCAGGTGCACCCCACTACCAGCCCCTCAGCCTCGCTGAGAGCAGCTGTCCGCACAGCCCGTGACAGCCACAGCGGTCCACAGAGAAAGCGCCGCTTGTTTCTCGGCAGGCTGAACTCTCACTTTTATATTTTTGCCAAGCTGGAAATAACAATAACAAAAACACGGCTGGGTAGTCCTGCTTGCCTGTGAAGGGGTTGGGGGGGTGGTAAAAAGCACAGCCCAGTCCAGGAAACAAAGTCCCCTCTGTTAGTAGACGGGGCTTCTTTTTAGGTCCCCAGGGCCCCCCGCTTGGTGATGGAATGAGTGGACCTAGCAGACGGGGTGTACTAGACCGTCTTGTGGCCCTCCCAGGGCTGGCTTCGTTGGCCGCCGTGAGAGAGGGGCCGCTCACAGCCCAGCTCCGGCACCAGTGAGGCGCTGATCTGCCCGCGCTGTGGGAACGCGGGGCTCTGAATGCCTCCGCTGTGCAGAGGGGTCAGTGCTTTCCAGTCCCCGGCCCCGGGCACCCTGACCAAGGGCACATCACGTCGCCTGAAGCACAGAGCACGCCCAGGGTTCTCCTTCCAAACAGCCTCCCCTTTCACTGTGCTGCTTGGGAAGCAGAAAAGGTTAAAATTTCCATCCTTGTCCCAAGGAGGCTTCCGGTGTTCTCAGGCTGTGACGGGCCAAGGCCACCACACTGAGAAGGCCATTCTTTCGACCTCAACTCCAATGTGGCTGTGGGGACAGGCAGGCCGTGGCCCAGGGACTGAGAGAGGCCTCGACTCTTCCACAGGGGAGAGGCTCTTCTCCGTTACAGCTTGGGGACGCAGGTCTGCGGTCCTGATCCGGCCTCTGCTTCCAGTGCAGCCCGGACTGCCACAGACACTCCCCATTCCTCGCCTGTTTCATTATCAGGAAGGCCTGTTTTCAGTTCATCATCTCACCTTGCACGGGGACTGCGAATCACTGAGGTTTAGGTCTCATTGAGCTCTGTGGCCTCCACAGCGTTACTGGCTCGACCTCCAGGAGCCCTGGGTGCCATGGTGAGCATTTCTGTCAACTCAGGCCAGCCCAGCTTCCTGCCAAGGATCGTTAACCTGAGGACTTCCCTGGGCACTGGTATATGTGGGCTCAAGGAAGACATTTTAATTTTTAATTCAAGAGTGGAGCAAAACCCCACTCAGCGGCAGTCATCGCGGGAGCGAAAGAGCATGGACTCTCAGGTCTAGGAACCTCCAAGAGTTCAGCTGAAGGCAAATCACTCCCCAGATGATGTAGCTCGCGGTTGCGAGGATCCTGGAGGGGTGTGCGTCTCAGAAATGCCAGGAAAGAAGTGCAGGCAAGCAATATCCAGACAAGGACAATAAAACCGAAACCCGAGCTCTCAGAGACAGCCCGTGGAAGAAATATTATCAGATTTATATTTATTCTTGTCACCAATCACAGAGATAGTCTCCTATCTTTATGTTTAAAAATAAAAGTTAGAAAAAAATAGAGAAAAACATTTTTACATACAGAGCACACTCATGTCATTCACTTTGATGCCTTAGTTTTTAGTTTATTGAGCTTCTTATGGTTTAAATTTAATATACATACTTAAGTTTTAATAACAGTTGAGATTGCAAACTTTCTGGCAAATTCTACTAAAACCTTTATGAAAAACAAACCTGAGGCCCAATCCTTCCCTCATTTTTAATTTATCTCAGACAGTAAGCAAAATCTCTTTCAGAAGAAACCTGAAACAAACTAGAAGAATACATAAAGAAACAAATCAACAAATAAGTGCTAACTAGATATGGATCAGTTGTCCCCAATCCCAGGGTGCTGGTGCCTCCTGGGCACATTGGGCAAGGCCTGCACACATATTTTTCTTGTCACAACTTGGAGTGGATGGCTGCTGTGAGTATAAGTGCTTCTGCGATGCTCAGGGTAGCCCCTACAGCGAAGGACTATCTGGCTTGAAATTCAATAGCGCTAAAGTTGAGAATCCCTGGTGCAGAAACTCTGAGGCATGCAAAGAAGCATTTGGCACGATGATTGTTTTTCAGAATTCACAAACTAATTCACAAGCTACATAATGGGAGCAGCCTTTAATCCCCCCTGTGTCTTCCCATTTTTTCAGACTTATGGAAAAGTCAAGACTCCAGATCTGCTTCAAAAGGAAGCATCGTGGGTAGGTCCAGGGCTGGCGGTATGGCACTCCTGGTGTGGGATCCTCGTGGCGGCGGCTGGTCAGCAGAATCTGGGCTGTTCTTCAAGTTACATAAACAACTTGACCTTTTATGTCTTTGGGTGCCCACAGCTGTAGGACACCCGTGCCATGAGATGCCCCAGACTGGGGAAGGTGACAAGAGGAGAACTAGGGGCACAGAGCTAACACCAAGGCTGCTTCCACGTTCAGTCGGCTCCAGATGCTCCATCCCAGGTGGCCATGATCACCTTACTCTCATTTCTGGCCCCACCACATTCTGTTGAGCATCTCAGACTTGGGATCTATTGTCTCAGGGACCGCCTGATGCTCTCTCCTCTCTGCGCATTCCACAGGGAGGCCTTACCTTGGCAGGCATTCCTGGGCAGGCCTCACTCAGATGAGATCTCCCAAAAATCTATGCACTGTGGCATTGTAGTTGAGAGGGGGGCCCTTACCTTTGGAGTCACATACTGAAATGTTTACAGATGAAATGCAACACTATCTGGGATTTGCTTCAGAATAACGTGGAGAACAAGTACAAGGGGCGAGAAGCAAGGTGACAGAAACGAGATTTGCCCTGAGCCCTGGGTGATGAACGGTGAGCATTTACTCTGTGCCTCTCTCTGCTCTGTACACTTCTGAAATTGTTCAAGAAAATATCTAGAAACCATGCTCAGCTCTTAAGGGCCAAATTCAAGGGCAGGCCTTCCAGTTCTCTTCGGGAGAATGCCATTTGATTCCATTTTTGCCTGTGGGCTCATGTTTGGGATGAGAGTTTTTAAACATTATAGTGTTTATCTGGAAGACTGGGGCCCCTACTGGGGATGGGTTGGGAGGTGGTTGTCTTAGTGCCAGTGCAGCCAGGAGGGTGGAGGGCAGACATGCCTGTCAGACGTGTTGTTGAGGATGAGGCCAGGCCCGCCCACAGCTGTCTGGGGTAGAAGGCTCCGGGGACGTGAGGATACAGGTGTCTTCAGTTTGCCTCACAGTTTCGTGGTCCATATAGCATGTAAGTGTAGAGAGAGGAGAAGTTGGGCAAGCGACAAGGGGTGGGAACTCCAGGAGTCCATTTCCCGTGACTATAACTTTAACACCCAGCCCTCTGGTCTCACTCTACCCACCCTGGGACCTCCTCTGCTTCAGAGCTGAAGCATCAGCAGCTCTAGAGCCTCCTTCCCTTCATGATAGCCTGTGCACACTCTGGTCATAGGACTACCTTCAGCTGCAGATCAGCATTGTCTTCACAGGTATGTGCGTATGAGTGCAGCCTCTTCAAGTCCCTCCAGACCCTCTAACCATAGGGAGCAAAGGGTAGCAGCAGTTCTGGAGTCTGTAGATACAGCAGCAGCCCCTCCTTCTCTATGCAGACTCCAAACTGGGTATCTATAGTGGATTAAAGATGAACACAGTCCTTTGTCACTCTCTCATCAAAAGTGGAGCTTATTTCTCTCTCCCTGGACTGGCCATGACTGCTTACCCAGCAGAAGGCAGAAGACGCCAGGCCAGGCCAGCTCACAGCCAAGTCATGAGGAGGCTTCAGCTTTGGCACTTTGGAGACCTGAGCTTCAGTCAGAAGGCTGGCACCCTGGCCAGCAAGTCAACTGGAGACCCCTGCAGACAGGCCACGTGGGAAGGCAAAAGATTGGGATAACATGGAGAGGCCAGCTGTTCTTGGGTCTCCAGAAAGCCTCCAGGGGACTCCAGCTGTATATATATCTTTTATCTTCCACCTTGTGAGAGACCCCAGGTGAGACCAGCCAAGAGACCCACCTGAGCCTAGCAATCCACAGAATCGTGGAAAGTAATAAACACTAATCTAAGACATTAAGTTTGGAGTTGTTTGTTGGGTAGCCATAGGTCACTGAAAAAGTCTCCGTTGCTATTCCTAGGAAATTTCCTGTGGCCCATGTCTAAGAGAAAGGCCCTTACAATTCAGAAATTTCCTTCCCCTGAAGGATATCTCCACAGAAGAATGAAGGGCTGCAGTTCTATCTTACAGATGGGGCAAATCCCAGAATTCTTGCCCCTTCTCCCTGTTCCTGCTGATTCAGACAAGCAAGACATCTTTAGAAGCCTCTGGCAGCTCATCTTCAGCTATGAAGCAGCACCAGGAATCTCTCTGGACAAGCTCTAGGGCCTCCTGTCAACCTCTTCACTGAGCACAGTGCACGCAAGTCATTAAGTCAACTGGACTCCGAAACCAGACCTGCCCTCACATGCTGGGCCTCCTTTCTGAGGTCAGGCCTCTGTCACAGACTGGTTCTTTAACTTTTGTACCTCTGGACTCACAGAAAGGAGGTAAGAATGAAAACTGTCACAGCCTTAACTATGTCTTTCCAATGATGGCTCAAAAGACCAGGTTAGGGGAACCAGGAGAAAGGACATGCAGGAGAACCTCTGTGAATTTGCATCTCATTCCCAACCTTAACTTACTCCTCCTACAGACCTGTAAGAAAGTTGAGGCATAGAGACATCGAGCCATTATCTCATGGGTGCACAGGTTTGGATCTAGGTGGCCTGACCGCAATGCCATACCTACATAAGGTCTCTGCTGCCTCCCATGGGCAGGTAGGCAGACAAGAGGCAGCCATTATTCTGTACTCAGAATAGTTACAACTAGTTACAACTTAGTTACAACTGGGCTGTGCTGTGGTTTGCTAGGCCAGGACAGATGTGAGCGATTTTCACTCAGCAAGCATTTCTCATTTCATCTTACCTTAAGTTATGTGAGCTCTATCCACAAAACTGTGTGGGAAGTGACATGATCAAGGAGAAGCACGGGCACCGTGAAACCAGATGGGACTCATGAACAACGGATGGTTGTCTTTCTGTAGGGCAAAGACGAGCTAAACAATGGGCACTAATGGGGGAGCAGGACCCTGTGTCTCAGGATCCTGTGTTTGAAATAGAATTTGGGCCAGTTCCCAAGTCAGTCTGCCTTGAGGATGAATCCCCCATTCTTTCCCTCTCCTCTTGTTCCTGGTCACAACAGGCTGGAAGGAATCACCGCAAACACCCTGTGCTCAGGCTTGGGCACTCTGGCCTCTCTACCACATTCCACATACCAGTAGGTCGTGCTGGGAGAGGCAAGGCTTGGGCAGATTGCACTTATGATTTTTTGAAAAACACCTTCCTTTAAAGCAGGGCTTGTGCAAGAGGGCTTGTGGATAAAGCCAGGTAGACTGATTTGATTTCAGTTCTGAGCAGGAAAATGCTTTTCAGCCCCTGTCGAATTCACCTTTCTTTGCAAAGACAAGAGTATTTTTGCCTTCCCACAATGCCCAGCCCGTAGCTAAGCATAATTGGAATCAGCAAACATTAATGGGCACTGAAGAAGCTTTTGTTTATCTATAGTAGTGGCTGTCAACCTTGGCTGAATATCGGAGAACTTTAAAAGCCAAGATGCTTGGCTCTGCTCCCATACATTCTCATCAACTGGCTTGAAGCATGCCCTGGGCATGGACTTCTATGTAATCCTAATGTTCTTAAGGAGTCCAAGGACTCCGATTTTGATGCCCATTACTTTTCTCCTTCCCCGTCAACCTTGCATGTCTGAGCTTTCCTGGGTCTCAGCTTGGGGTCTGGTCTGTCCATGCATGAGGCCCCTAGTCACCGCTGGAATCTGAACAATTTCTGATGGTTCTCAGTCTAGTCAAGCAATGTGACCAAAGGAAAGAGAAATCTCAGCTGGGACTGCCCCTGGGGCTTCCGGTCCACGGAGAGCAAGAGATAAAACTTGCACGCGTCTGTGGGTGGCTGAGGAGATCACCACTGAAGGAACCTCACGCCACAGAAGGAGCTGGATGCTCAGAGCAGGATCATGGCCTTGCAGGCAGAAAGTAGGTCTCAGGCCACACCTCTATCCACTTTATTTGCTTGGTTTTCCCTCCTCTTTATATGGGAACTTCATGATTTCAATTTCACAGGTCAAAGTCTTCGAGTCATCTTTGATTACTGTCTTTCTGTCATGGTTCACGTGTAATCGTTCAGCAAATCCAGTCGTTCCCTTTGAGGCCAAAGAAGGATCCAGGTAAAATAAAAAATGTGACCAGCAGCAAGAGAATTTGAAATTTATTGCTCCCACTACCCTGAGCCGGGGTAGCAAGTCCAGGCAGAAGGCCCCTCTGTTAGTGGGTGAACAGAGTTTTTGTTTCATGTGGGTGGATTAGGCAGCGTGAAGGTTGGGGACTGGACTGTTTACCTGGCATGTGGGTTGGGGATTGAGCAGAAGAGGACAAAGTAGGTTGCCTAGTACCCCGGGTGAGCAGGCCAGTGGGCTGTGGGTTAATGAAGACAAGTCCTCCCTGGGGTCAGTGTTGGCCAACTCTTGGGGCCAGCAACATTGTTATGTTGGGGGATGGAGAAGTTTGCTGAGGCTGTGTAAAGTTTCCATCGCCAGGAAGCAGGGAAGGTGGAGTTATCTCTCAGCCAACGTCATACAGAGAAAGCCAAGCTCTGTGTGTGGGACAGTTGAGAAGTTTAGCACAAGAGTGACAGCATGGAAACTCCCCATTCCCAACTTTGTATTTTAAAAGATGAAGACCACGTGTCATTTCCTCAGGTTGCTGCTTTCTGCTGAAAGGAGACATCGTCCTAAGGAGGACACAGGGAGTCAGGATTGTGGTTGGGGTGGGGTTAATAGGAATGTGCATGCTGTATCAGTGCCATTTAGGTGACAAAATAGGAAGTCATTGCACACAAGCGGTTTTGTGCAAATAGATTAAGGAGCTGTAAGAGACAAGGAGTAGCCTTCAGAGCGCAAATGAGGAGTCACAGGCCCCAGAATGGGGCTAGCCGTCTCCCAGCAACGAAGGAGCATCATCCCATCTCATTGGATGTTTCTGCTGACACCTGGAAAAGGACACAGCTTGTATTTCTGACTTTTCTCTTGGAATACAATCTTTTCTAGGCAGTTCTTTAACTTTGGGGGAAGCTCACGCTGCCACTGTGGCAATAGCGGCAGCGTCGCTCGGGCTAAAGCTGAGACGCCACCTTTGCTACCCGGTTTTTTTATGGGTAGTAACTGGAGTTCTGGGAGTCTGCTGTCCGCAAGGTTTGCTTAACAGGGTTTACTTTCTCCTCTCCAACCTGCCCATCTGCCCAGCACTCATTCATTGAGCCATCCATCCATCCACCCATCCACTCCCCCTCACCAAGTCATCCATTCCTTTTTAAAAAATATTTTGGAGACAACGTCTTGCTCTGTGGTCCACGCTAGTCACGAACCCACTATGTAGTCCAGGATGGCCTAGCACTCACAGCAATCCTGTCTCAGCCTCCCAAGTGCTGTGTTGTGGTCAGGATCTGGAGTGTCCCCCAAAAGTCTCATGTATTTTAATAGAACCATGTGATGTTGGTGGATTGGGGTCTGGTCTGGAGGGGTGGATTGCAGTTAGGTCAGGATTCACGGTGTGTAGTGGCCACACCTGGATGCAGGAGGGACTGGTTACTGGGCGGAGACCTGAAAGGGTATATAAGCTGCACCTGCCTTCCTGGAGGATTGTGGGACTAGTCTCAACTAGCCTCAGCGTGTCTTCTTCCTGTTTGTCTGGGGAAGCTGCCTCCACCTCTCTCTCTGCCAAGTGCTTCGATTGTTGCCGGCCACCCCTGAATGGACTGAGACCTTTGAGACTGTGAGCCAAAATAAGCCTTTCCTTTCCTAAGATTGTGGGTGTGTCCGTTGATCATGTCAACTTGATGAAAGTAAGACCCACACCTCCGCTGGTACTGGGATTTATTAACCACCCTAGAGTGGGGCTTAAGAACTTGTCGGGATTGGAGTGTGAGTCATTTGTGGGCTGGCCAATGAGAGAGGAGCGCCCTCCCAGATGTGGGAGGGTCAATGGAGCTCCAACGGTGTAAAAGGGAGGAAGCGGGACAATTGCAGGGGCTCTGCCTCTGGGAAAGCTCTCGCCTTTCCCATTGTCTACCGACGCCGCAGGTCATCAGCACAGATTCGTTCCAGTCTCGACTTGTGCCTGTTGCTGCCCTTCAGCCGCCGTCAATCTTCAGTCACCGATCTTCGCCTGAGATCTACAGCAGATTCTACGATCTTCACCTGAAATCTACTGCTTGGCTGAGCAGCCATCTTGGACCACCTCTATCATTGGACTTGTAAGCCTTTCTAATCGCCCCTTTGTGCTAAGACCTATAAATTCTGTCTTTGAACCCAAACTGATACAGTGGGTGTCGAATATTGAGTCAGAGCAATGAAAAAGTAACTAAGACACGCTGAGAATGCAGGTGTGGGCTCACGTGCTCAGCTATTATGTGGTCCTGGGGGATCCAACCCTGGGGCCTTGGGCTTCCAAGGCAGGCACTCTAATCACTGAGATTTGCCCCCAGCCCTCACTCATTCCGTTTTACTAGTCCATGTTGTGCTAGACTCCTTGTAATGTAACTTACTAGACCAGTTTTGCCTGGGTTTAGGAATATGGGTCAAGTAGTTGTTTTTCTATTTATTCTAGGGATTTAGGAACCTGGGGGTCTTACTGGGTGGTGGGTAGGGAGGAAACATTTGGCAGCCATGATGACCAGTCTGGGAATTCCAGGGATCCTGACAAATGCTGAACTAATTCTGATTCTCTGAGCTTTTCTTTCTTTCTTTTCTTTCTTTCTCTTTCTTTTTCTTTCTCTTTCTTTTTCTTTTTCTTTCTCTTTCCTTCTTTCTCTTTCCTTATTTCTCTTTCTTTTTCTTTCTCTCTTTTTCTTTCTTTCTCTTTCTTTCTTTCTCTCTTTTTCTTTCTCTTTTTCTTTTTCTTTCTCTTTCT
>PVKB01008871.1:0-12317 GCA_004027205.1 Ctenodactylus gundi | reverse complement strand
TCTCAGGAAGCCGTCAAGCCATGTGAGCTGGGCTGTAAGTTGCAATCCTCCTGGCTCAGCCTCTCACAGAGGACGGGCCTGTGCTACCACACCTGGGTCATTATCATGTCTGCTGGCTGCCCTGCAGATCCAGAGGACAACCTGAGTCTGCATTCTCCCCAGTAGGAAAAATAAATAAAACAAGTAAAATCAGGCATTTCGGAGAGGGCAGGTCAAACCCTGCAGTCTACAGCCGACCCTCACAGGCCCGTGGGGTCCACCCTGCATTCCCCAACTCCCCTTGCTGGTAATGGGAGAATATTTGCTGTTTTCTAAAAATCAGGCTGTAAGTTGGGCCTGGTGGGACACAGGCCCGCCACGCCGGACCCGCGGGAGGCTGAGGCAGGAGGATCTTCAGTCTCTGCCCAGCCCGGATAACTGATAGACTTACCAAGACCCTGTCTCAAAAACTAAAAAGCCTTATGGGAATTGGAACATACCATAAAACAAGTAGATGAAAACGTAATAAAAATCCGAGGGCCGCAGGAGGGAGGGCGGCAGGGCTGAGCTGAGCTGTGGGTCCCGGGGCTTCTTCACAGGGTCACTGTCCCCAGCTCCGTGGGGCGGGGCAATCAGGGTGGGCGGGAGGCGGAGGTGACCGCACAGCCCAGTGCCTTTTCCTGGGCAGGAGAAGAGAAACCCCGAACAACAACCAAAAAAAATTTTTTTTAAAAGAGGAAAACCCTCCTTTGCACAGGCCGGCTGGGCCAGGCTGCCGCCCCCAGCGCACACACAGCTCCATTGAACTGGCCCGGCTTTCAGGGGGCTGCGGAGGCCTCCCTGACACCCCATAAAAGACAAAAGGCTTTTCAGCCCGCCCCACCCTCCTCTTCCCGCCGGAGGAAAAGCCACTGGGAACGTGGGTGGTGTTTTGTCTTTCTTTTCTTTGTTTCAATCTAAAAAAAAAAAAATCAAAGTGGACGCCCAGGCAGCCGGGAGCCTGGGGAGCGGGGTGCTGGGTCCCCCTGCTCCTGTGGGGCCCGGTTGGAGGATTGGAGCCCCTGGGGCTCCTGCTGGAATCTGGCTTTGAAAAGGAACGAGATTTGGGTCTACTACTCTGCAAAAATAGTAAAATTAAAATAAAATACAAAAAAATTTTTTAAAAAATTAAATAAAGGTTGGAAACCTGCTAATGTCATTGCAGACAAAACACAAAAAGTGTCTGCATTCCCGGCACTTCCAGAAGGCTGAGGCAGGAGCATCCAAGTTCAGGCCCACCCTGGGTGACTCAAGAGCTGTCTGTGGGGTGGGGCCCAGGGGAACCCCTCAAAAACAAGAGAGGGAACACAGGACAGGCACAGAGCTTTCTTCCTGGGACTGTTAGTCATCGTCAGGGAGCTAGCTGCAGGTACCCAGTTCTTTTATTTTATTTTTATTTTGGTTTTCTCACACGGTCTACTAACACTGTGCCTGGGCCCAACTCCAGCTCGAGATCCTCCTGCCTCGGCCTCCCCACCCGCGGGAGACTCGGGACCCTTCTCCGTCCCCGGCCAGCACTTACAGTCCATTATGAGTAATTGCATTTCTTAAGTGTGCCGGACATTTTATAGGGCAATTGGATTTTATAGGAACCACCCACGCCGGCCGCGACCCACCCACGAGACTTGGCCTGCCGCCCGGGCCCCTGCCAGGAAACCCAACACCTCCGCCATCCGCGCGGGTTTCTGTTTTCATTTTTTAAAAATCGCTTCTCAGAGGAGGGAGAATTGTAGGAGTGGGGAATGGAGGAAAGTAAGACGGTTCTCAGAAAATCCGGGACGCAGAGAGACAGAGAGAGAGAGAGAGAGAGAGAGAGAGAGAGGGAGAGAGTAACCGTGGATAAAGAGTCACCTACCTCCGAAATGCAACAGGAAGTCCCGCCTGCTGGGGCAGAAACATCATCCCCATGGTCTACAGGATGCTGAGACAGGAGGATCTCCAACTTGAGCCCAGCCTGGTCACCAGAGCAAGACCCTGCCTCGACATCAAAATGGAATAAATTAATAAATCAACCCACAGATCAATATATACATAACGGGCTGCAGGTGGGGCTCCTGGCAGAGGCCCTGGGACCACGCAAAATAAATAAATAAATAAATAAATAAATAAATAAATAAAACAATGGAATAAAATGAAAGTGGCCTGCGTTGAACACAGGAAAGAAGAAACACCAAATAAATAAATAAATAAATAAAATAAAAAAATAAAAATCCCGTCGCAAGCCCAAGCCCCCACCCGGTCCGGAAGGCCCCACACTTCCTAAATCACCAGGCCGCGGCCAAACATCTCTGATCCAGAAAAGAGAGTGGCCGCTGGGAACTGAAAATTTACAACCGGATGTCACTGAAAAATAAGGATCCCCCCACGCCCCGCGCCCCACTCACACACACAGGCCCGGGGTGTGTGAGCGTGAAGGTCTGGGAGCCCGTGGGTGGTCAGGAGGGTCGGCGCGGCAAAACTCACACCCGGGACGCAGAGTCCTCTCCACCCTGATGGGCACAGAAGGAGAAAACCGCAGGGTGTTTTGGGCGTCGGTTTTCCGCGGGGGACGGAGCCCAGGGCCTTTGCACGGGGCGGCCTCGCACCCGAGGGAGGGACGTGTTTGATCTGGAGACGGGGCGTCTGCACGCCAGCAAGGGGTCCGGGCTGCACGGCACATGGCCCCGCTCCGGCCTCGGCCTCCCGAGGGCAGGGACGCCAGGCGTGCGGCACCGCGCCCGGCGACGGGCTGCTGGGGACTCGAACCCAGGGCCTGGCGCTGCCGTTGGGATCCTGAGATCCACGGCCCAGGCCCACGGGGTCACGGACGCTCTGCACCCCACAGCTGCGAGGCTGAGGCGGGACGAGCCCGGGTGGGAGCCGGGAAACCCCGGGACGTAGCGGGACGTGGTCTCCACGTGACACCGCAACTGCTTCCTCACGGAGCTGGGCTGTGGCTGGAGGTGGGGCCGAGAGCAAGGTCCAATCAGACTGGGGCGGCTGTTCCGGCGAATCCCCGCACGGTGGGCGGGGCCTTGCCAGGGCAGGAAACACCCACCGCCTGGGCCCATGATAGCACGGATGGGTGGGGCCCAGGTCAGCCAACAGCCGTGAGGTGGGGCTGGACCTTGTGTGTGAAGGACAGGACAGGCCCCGCCCTCACTGACTGGCGGACGTTGTGCTGCTGACAGGACGCACGGGTGCCGCGCAGGCCCGCCAATCCCCGCGGAGTGGGCGGAGCTTCTATTGGAGGAAAAGGCCTGCCGGCCCTCACTGCCTGCACCGCTGTTACTGTCCTGACTGACAGGATGCATGGGAGAGGCCCAGGTCAGCCAATCAGCGTGGGGAGGGGCGGGACCGTGTGTGGGAAGGATGGGCCTGGCCCCGCCCTCACTGGCTGCCCGAGGTTGTGCTGCTGACTGACAGACGCATGCGTGGGGACCCAGGTCAGCCAATCCTCGAGGGGTGGGCGGAGCTTCTGTAGGCGGGAAAGGCCGGCAGCCCTCACTGAAGCGCCTCTGCCGCTGCTCTCCTGACTGACAGGCGGGCGCTCCTTCCTGCCCGCCCCACACGGTTTCCCTGGGTCCCCATTGGGTGCAGCAGCTCGATTCTAGGCCCTGATTGGTGGCCTGTGACCACGCCCCCGCCGTCACGCTGAGGGGCGGGGCTCTAAGAGCACAGGCAGGGCGGAGCTGCCCAGAGACTGACTGGAGCCTCGGCTCGTCAGTTGCGGCTCGTCAGTTGCGCGACCTCCTCAGAGCCTCGAGCGGCGGGAGTTCCCGAGTGGGACCGTGTCCTGCCTGTGAGTTTCCCGCACCCCGACACCCTGGGGTCAGCAAGACCCCAGGTCCTTTCCTCCGTGACATGCCCAGTCTCCTCAGCGACACTGAGTCCCCTGCACCTCATGACGCCCCCACTCCCCTGAACCCCATGAGACTCCGAGTCCCCTCGCCCATGGCACCCGGAGTTTCCTTCGCCCCAGACCTAGTGGGTGCCTTCCCGCCATGACATCCAGGTGCGCTGTCCTCCAGACCCCGCGCGTGTCCTCCCCCCACCCCCGTGACACGCCTCCCCTGCTCCGCGACACCCAGACCCCTTCCCCGTACCCCGCCCCCGTGACACCCCGCATTCCCTTCCCCATGACGCTGTGAGTCCCTCCCGTGGGGCACCCCCTCTCCTCAGGACCCCAGGCGTCCCCTCCCTCGTCCCACTCTGAGTCCCTCCCACCTCGCGACACCCGAAGTCCCCTCCCCACAATATCCCAGTCCTCTTGCCTGCCACCTCCCGTGACACTCAGAGTGCCTGATCCCCTCATCTCCGGAGACTCTGCCGCCCCGCACCCCGAGGCACCCCAAATATCCTCCACCTGAAGGCTGCAGTCCCACAGCCCAAGGGACTCGCAAAACAAACCCAGGAGAGATCTGGTATCCCTCACTCAGGGGCCCTAATCTTCTCCATCAGAACCCCAATTCTCCCCATCCCAGAAAACCCTGTTGCCTAGCTGGAGGGACCCCCAAACACCCCCTGCCTGAGACACGATGCTTCCCTGTAGGCCAGGGCCCCCTCTGTCTTTGACCTGGAAACCATTTCATCTCCCTAGACTGGGGTCCCCCACCCAGGTCCAAGTGCTGCGTGGGGACTCCTGGGTTCCCAGGCGGAGGGCCCTGATCCATGATGGTCGCCGACCTCGGGGCTCCCTGATATCTGGGTGCCCAGGCTGCCTGCTCTGAGGACCGAGAGGAGGACTAAGGAACAGGCCTGGGGGTTCGCAGTCCTCCCTCCAGACCCTGCGTCCGTCCCTGCTGGGGGGGGGCCTTGGGGACGAGGGGACAGTCCCCTACTCATTCTCCTTCTGCAGCCACCAGTCTCCAGAAAGCACCATGATCACGGCACCATGAGTGAGGACGGGTCCCCTGACCGCAGCCCTGCGGGGGATGCCCCTTTGCAGGAGGCCGGAGTCAGTGTCCCAGAGGTGAGGCAGCCCCGTAGGGTCTGTGGAGGAGGGTGGGGACAGACCTCCCACCTGCGGGTGGGGAGACACACGTGGCCTTGTGAGGGCCCCTCCTGGGGTGCCAGGGCCCACCAGGGTTTGCCGAGTTACAGAGGCATCGGAGAGGGAAGCGGGGAGCAAGAGAGGGAGGGAAGGGAAGGAGTGGGGGGAAAGGGCAGGCGGGTCTCATCCTCCGGAGCCCGACTGTGGCCCTGAGGTGCCGAGGACCGAGCGGGAGCTGCATCGTCCTCCCCGGCTAGAGGGGCACCAGCAGTGTTTCTTTTTGTCCCATCCAGGTCAACGATGATTTCAGAGACATTTCCATACACTTCTCCAAGAAAGAATGGGCAAAGATGGGAGAGATGGAAAAAAAACGCTACCGGAATGTGAAGAACAACTACAATGCACTGCTGTCCTTAGGTAACAGTCTGAGCCTGGGTCAGAGGAGCCTGCGGCCCAGAGCGGGTATCCCGTCCCTGTGTGATGGGGGTTCATCCTTGGGGACCTACAGCTGCTCACAGATCCCTCTGTAGGAGGCCAGGCTGCAGGGACGGGGTGGTCTTGCCAGGCTGCAGGGTAGGCGCTGTACCAGCCTTGCGGAGCTCTGATGAGCACTCTGCGCCCAACCAGCCCATGGGGTACTTCCCGCCATGGCCGCCTTCTGTCCCTCCCCATGGCACTCACCTGCTCAGAAGGAAGAGTTTGCGTCTTTCAGGTCTGAGACCCCCTCGGCCCGCTTTCATGAGTCGCCGGCAGCGAGCCACCAAACCCCAGGAGGAGGAGGACGGTGAGGACTCTGACGAAGAGTGGACACCTCAAAAGCAGGGTGAGCAGCCGGGGGGAACCTGCGTCGCCCTGACACACACCCCAGTTTAGCTCTCAGAAACGCCTTGGAGGACACAAGTGAACAAGGGAGCAGGGTGTCCTCCAAGCTAAAGGTCCTCAAACAGTTGACACCCAGGACCGTGTACACAGCCAGAGGCTGTCCTTAAGTGTATGAAACACGCATGCACCTGGGCACAGGCATACAATTTATAGTCAAAATAGTGAGTGGAAATACATACAAATCTGAACATATGTAAGAAATACCAGATCCGGAAGAGTTAGGATCACAGGAGGAGGCCAAAGGAACGCAGCAGGGGGCCTGTGTGCAGCGTGGGTAGTTTCTCTTTGTTTTCACTTTTGTTTTTTGAATTTTGAAAAGACATGAAAAGATGAGAATCAGCTGTGTCAGAAGTGTGAGATCAGACAGACCCATGAATTATGTGCGGAGATTTAATATTTTACAGAAGGATAGTTTTTTGTTAAGCATTGTTAATCAAAACACAATTTAAAAACACTTAATTCAACAGCAGGGTTAAGGGTATTTGGGATTCCTGGGGAAAGTTCCTGTGCGATTTTGAGGCTGAGGAAACTTGGTTTCCTCATAAGGGGCGTTGGGTCTTCCCACGTGGCTGAGGTTTTTGAGACTTAAAATGTCGTGTGTGTACCAGGCCAGCCTGGGCTACGTGGTAATTTCAGGACCAGCCTGGACTACAAAGTGAGACCCTTTCTTAGCAAATTAAGAGTAAGAAAAGGAGTGTCAAATTTTTCTATATGAGGAACCCAGAATACAGGTATCTTATAGAACCAAATAGGTGTGATAGCGGGAGTCAGCAGCAAGAGGGAAGGAGGGGCAGAAAGGAAGAGGAAGAGGAAGGGATTACGACGTTGACGCCATTACACACGTGTGTGCAAATACCTCAAATTCCTCATACCCACTGCATATCGCATATACACACTAATCACAATTTGGGAAAATTTCTTCTAAAAACAATGGAATTGGCGATTTTGATGGGGATGACCTTGAGTCTGTAAGCTAATGTCAATAGTGTTAGGTGTTTCGGCCCATGAACACTGGATACGTTGCGTTTGTTTTAGTCACCTTGGGTTTCTTCCAGCTAGGTTTTATAGTTTGACTGTTCACATCTTTCGTCTCCTTTGTTAAATTTATTTTAAAGTATTTTATTCTTCATTATTCTGTTGTCCACGGGATTCTGCTTTTATTTTTCTTCTTGTTTTTAGAGTACAGAATCACAACAAATGTTTGCGTGTTAATTTTGTACCCTACGATTCTGCTGAATTAATTCATTAGTTTCAGTTTTTTTGGTGGAGTCTTTTGAGTTTCCTACGTGTAATATCTTGTCGTCTGTGGACATGCATCTTTTACTTTTTCCTTTCCACTGGGGGTGACTTTTCTCTCACTCTCCGGCTGAACCCTTTTTCAGTTGAGGAACGTATGAGATGTGAGCTTCTCCCAGATGACCCCCTTAGGTGGAGGTATAATAATTCCCTTCTATTCTGAGTCTGTTCACGGTTCTCATCATTAAAGTTCAGCCTATTTAAAAAAATGTCACCACAATGTCTTATGAAAACAGGATAAAGCAGAGATGAGGTTACATCTGTTGTCTACACGCATTTCAAGAAAGTTGGTGGAGCCTCTGACGGGAGGAAAGGCCTTAATATCCCATCC
Organism: Ctenodactylus gundi; assembly: GCA_004027205.1. Classification (NCBI taxonomy): domain Eukaryota; kingdom Metazoa; phylum Chordata; class Mammalia; order Rodentia; family Ctenodactylidae; genus Ctenodactylus; species Ctenodactylus gundi. The sequence goes on along the minus strand of PVKB01008871.1, from coordinate 4,818 downwards.
TCGCGGCCTTGACTCCACTGTTCAGAATGCCTGGCCACTAATACGAATCTGTAGAGTTTGGAGACATTTTTCAATTAAACACCTGATTTCTCCTCACCTCTTAGTGAAACGTGGAAGGATGGCCACCAGAACAGAACAGAGGAAACACCGGAAGGTGAGTATCTCCCAGATGCCATAGATAGGAAACTTCCTCAGGGACTCAAACACAGGAACCCCAGGAAGAGGCGACCTCGGAACCGTGGGCTTCTTTCCTTAGCTTTCTCTTCATAGGGTCTGCCATTATGGTTGGTCTCAATACAACAACTTAACAATAATCACTACGACTAGTTTCGTTTTTACAATGTGTCAGGTTTTTCAAGGACTGAGCCCACTTGAACTTGACCCCGACCCTGTGACATAGATAGGAAGTTAGGACCATTTCATGGAGGAGAGACCTGTGGTAGAGAAGCGTTGGACTTTGTGCCTCAGATCGCACTGAGCAGGAATGCCATCCGCACCTCCCTCTCTCAGGCACTCACGAGCTCGTTTCCATGCTCAGGCTGGTGTCGAGTTGGTGCGCTATGTTTCACGTACATTTGGTCCATTCATGTGACCGAGTAGTCCAGCCTTAGTTCTTCTCTGCTGCAGAGAAAGCTGCTGGGAAACAGTACACGGGATGAGTCCAGTGAGACTGTGGCCGGCGGGAGGAGGTTGGAAGTAGTGTCAGGGACCAATTCTGTAGAAAAATGCCTCCTGTTTCTGTAAAAGTCTTCCGCCCCTCATGCACAGACATCATGAGCTCCCTTGTTTGCCTTCCCGATTAAGGTCCCTCCACTCGGTGCGCAGGTGCATTTGAGAAGAAACAGGAGGGAAAGAGCCTCCGGACTCAGGTTCTACTTCTGAACCCACAACCCCCTGGACTCTTCTAATTCCCTAAAATGTTCAGGCACCCCACACATTTCAAGGGGTTGTCAAAGCATTTGCTAAAGTCAGGCACGTGAGGTCATGTTTCAAGCCTGAAAGAACTAAAGACCTCATCTGTTATTTTTCTATGTGACTGTCATTCAAGGTGAGGCCCAGAGCACGGTCACGTAATGAATCCAGTTTGGAGGACCCCTCAGGAACAGCCAGTTTACAGGACGGAGGTGGCTCCGAGCAGGTCCAGACACCAGTGTCACCTCCTACTGAACGAAGAACCTCTGAACGGCGCTCTAGTAGAATACTGAGTAAGAAAGCATTTTGTACGTTAGTCTGACTGTGTCCTGTAGAAAAGTCGAAGTGGATGGTCTAGACATGTGGACTGGACTTGTGATGAACTCAGCATGGGACAGGCAGGGGGTGACACTGGAGCAGCACTTAAGAACTTCTACTTGGACACGTGGGCATAACCCACAGTGAGGTCCTGGGGATGTGGATGTGTAGAGGCCCTGGGGACGTGGACCTCTCTAGCAAGTCCCCTGAGCTTCTACACTCTAATCTGTACATGACAGTGATACGCAGTTTGTCTGTTGCCAGAAACCATGTAGTAAAATATGAAACAGGTTACTCATGCAAGGTGTCCCATAAACCCACCTGGGACATTGAGGCCTCAGGACTTTTGCAGTATGTCCAGGGGCTGTGGGAGTGGGTCCTCCGTCCCATGGGCTGCCTGTGGCCCTGGACAGCTGGTAATGTAGCCCCACCAGGGAAGCTGCGATGCAGGGTCTGTGCACGGACAGATGATAAGTTGATGGCAGGAGATTTCATGTTTCCTGAAGAATCAGGGACAAACAGGCCTGTTGCCAGCTCCATTCCCTACTGTTGCCCACCTCAGAACCCAGGAGAAAGGAGGCAGAAGCCAAGATGTACGACCTGCGAGACAGAAAGTGTCTCACCTACCAGGAGGTCAGCGAGCCCCAGGATGACGACTACCTCTGTAAGTGGCCCGCCGGCTCCCACAGAGGATGCCTAATTGTGCTCTCATTTGGGGTCCAAATCACACCCCTCCCTCCAGTGACCTGTGGAGGGGATGTAATGTGAGGGTTGGGCTCTTTCTGAGCCCCTTGTACCTGGGAACAGACGGAATCCATTCCCGATTCCTGCTGCTCTCCTCTCAGATTGTGAGAAGTGTCAGAACTTCTTCATCGACCGTTGTGATACTCATGGGCTCCCGACGTTTATAAAGGACAGTGTGGTGGAGAAGGGTCGCTCCAACCGCTCAGTCCTCACTCTGCCCCCTGGACTGAGCATTGGACCCTCAGGCATCCCCGAGGCTGGACTTGGAGTGTGGAACGAGGCCTCAGATTTGCCACTGGATGTGCACTTTGGCCCCTACGAAGGGGAGATCACGGTGGACGAGAAGGCGGCCAAGAGCGGCTATGCCTGGGTGGTGAGCCCCCTTCCCCATCTTCTGGACTCCTGGGATCCTCCCGTGTCTCAGGGAAGACGGTCGGTGTTGGTCCTGGGCAACAAGGCCCCTCGCGCGCGGAATGCCGTCTGCATGGATGTGGAACGCCTGCTTCAGGCCCAGGGGCTGAGTGGGAGCAGAGGGATGTGGGGACAGAGAACCGCATGCACGTGCAGGGCTCTGCGTGATGGCAGACTCCACAGGAACGTGGCCATGGTGACTGTGGCGCACACAGCACGGCCACAGAGGGCGCCTCGCGGGCTCAAGGGCTTCCGGGACAGCACCGTAACACGATTCTTGAACTTCTGTGTTTGAAACCCAGATCACTAAGGGGAAAAACTCCTGTGAGTACGTGGAAGGGAAGGACGAGTCCCAGGCCAACTGGATGAGGTAGGCCCGCAGGTTCTGTGCTCGGGGCACGGACCCAGTTTCCTTCCTTCCCTCCTGCCTTCCCGCAACGATCTCACCCTCTTCTCCCATCTTCTGTCCAACACCGGGCTCTTTCTGATCACAAACATTCAGAAACAAATGTACAAATACCACAGTTTTACAGTGTATCTTTCATGAAACATACATCTCCGGGCTACATAAATCAGACACTGGGATGAAAATGGAAACACGTCATATTTTATCTTTTAGGAAGATATAAATTTCCAGCTACACAAAATCAGACTCTGGGGTAAATCCTAAGGAGTCTAGGTTTTTGTTTGTTTTGTATTGTCTCTTTTTAGCTTAAATAATGACTTTGTTACAAAAGCCAAAATGATGTCAGCAGGTGTTTTAAGTTCACTAACTTCAAGGCCAGTATCTAAAAACAAACTAGACCCTGAAAGTGTCCCTAACAAACTGCCACACGGAGTGTGGGCCTCTGGCACTCAGTTGGGTCAGATTCACGTCCTATCTCAGAGGGCAAAAGTACTGAGGATTCACTCCTCACAATTTCTACCAGCACCTGGGGGACCATGGGCCAGCCGGCATCTCTGGACATCTGGGGCAGGGGCTGAGGACCTGCAAGGACTTGGAATTCATGCCACCAACATGGCTTCTGCCCCCAAACAGTCGGTGGCCAATACCAACGTTCCTGGGCAGGTTGGGAAGGGAACGTAGCTCAGCCTTCTGTGTGCTGGGATTACAGGCTTGCACCACGACATCCATCGTATGTGGTGCTGGGGAATCGCACTCAAGCACGTAGCGCTTACCTGGTCAGCGCTTTAACCGCTGAGCTATTCCTCCTGCCCCAGCGTGGAGGGTCTGAACAAACCCTCATTCCTGGGTTTTGCCTCGCTCCCTCAAGCAGACTTCACACTTCCTGTAGGAACGGGGAGGGTCCAGGAGTAGGGCACGAGGGCCGGTGGTGGAAAGGAGTCCCACGGGTGGCCTGGGCTGGGCGCCCACTGAGGGGCCTCATCAGGAACCAGGGTGGGTTCCAGCCCCAAGTCCTGGGGTCCCACCCAGAAAGCGACCGAGAGCCTGGGAATGTCTTCTGTGGCCGCTCAGTGTGGGGAAGTCGGGATTCCTTCAAGGACAGTGAGCCCCGTGAGGGAATCTGGAGTCGGAGCGCACAGTGTGCAGGACATCAGCTGCGAAGGGCGGGTGTCTGGCGGGGAGGAGGGCAGGGGGCCGCGTCCCCGCGGCAGGTGACAGGCCGGACACAGTCCCCAGAGAGCCGCGCTGATCGCCTGGCCTTCCCTTCCCTTGGCTGTCCCAACCCTAGGTACGTGAACTGCGCCCGGAACGAGGAGGAGCAGAACCTGGTGGCCTTTCAGTACCGCCGGCAGATCTTCTACCGAACCTGCCGGGCCATCGAGCCGGGCACCGAGCTGCTGGTCTGGTACGGGGACGAGTACGGCCAGGAGCTGGCCAGGATGTGCGGCAGCAGGAGGAACAGCGAGCCCCGGGCCGGGGGAGGTAGGCACAGCCGGGCCCGCACTGTGGAGGGCGGGTCGGGGCCTCGGGGACCGCACACTGGGTGCCTGAAGGGAGAGAACTGCGCCCCCTGCAGGCCTGATCATTGCAAAGTTCGGTCCTTGGAAAACTGAAGATGCGTTGGGTGTGCCTTTGCCTGTCAGGAAGTTCTGGTGGCTTTAGATAAGCATTCTGGCCTAACTTTTTAAATGTTCTGCGTACAGCTACATGAGAGGCTGCAGGGCTGTGGGAGCCTGAAAAGCCAAAACCCAGCCGCCCGGGGCCCAGCGGCTGTCACTGACGCGGGTGTGCTCTGGCCCTTCCATGCGCGCCAGGTTCCCAGATAACGTGCCTGTGTGTTTTTCCCCAACCTTGGTGGCACCGGCGCAGGCCGTGTGGGAGACGGTTTCCCCACAGGATCGGGTGGGCAGCTGGGTCCTGAGCACGTCCACGACCGGTGTTCGTGTGCGATCTGACCCACGATGCCAGGCTCCGGGGGCGCCATGAGGGATGGAGAGAGGCTGCCAGTGCCGGCCAGGCCACCCTCG
>PVKB01008870.1:0-12377 GCA_004027205.1 Ctenodactylus gundi | reverse complement strand
TTCCATTTCCCTCCTAGTCACCATTCCTTGCAAGAAATAAAAGTCATAGGCTTTTCTATGTCATAGCATGTCTGTAGTTATTCTTTCTCCAATTATACCTCCATGTTTTTTTCATTTTTCATACTCATCTTCATATTCAAATCAGATTGTAAAAGAAGATGGGGTGGAATGGATATTTTTTTCCCTTTTAATTTTTTTTTAACTTTTTCACATTAAGGTTTTTAAAAATATCTAATTAAACTAGATTCCATTGGGCAGGTTCAGAGTCACCAGGCTGCATGGTTGACATGTCCCAAATGAGGAACTAACTCATCTTCAGTTGAGGAACTCCTCCCAGACAAAGAACTCTGATAGCTTAAGAAAGACCCTATCTTGGAATGGCCAAGGACAAAGCCAAATTCAAGTAAGTCATGAGACTCTCAGACCGTCATGACTCGGGGTTTGGCACACAGACCCTCATGACCCAGGATCTGGGGTCTTATATTGGGCCCTCGAACTTGATCCTTATGCCAATGAACTAGTTCTATGCTAATGTGAACCAATCAGTAAAAGCCAACTCTGGGTAGGAGAATGAATATGTATGGTTTATAGAAATTTATAGAAGATGGCTATGGTTGCTTATTAAGTAGTGCCCTTGCCCCTCTGCCTGCTTGCACAAGAGTTCCTACTTTCTACCCACCTGACTTTCCACTTTATACTTCTCCCAATAAATTTACTTTCTACTTCCAAACTGTTTTATTGCTCGCAGTGTTCATTCTTAAACATCTTCAACATTGGCAGAACACAAGCCCTGGTTTTGAGCTCTCTGGCATCATAATGATACTTTTCCATCTTTCAAATTTTCTCCTCTCCAGTTGCATCCTTCGATCACTTCCATTTGTCACAAATTTCCTATCTCTGACAACCCGGTCAAATGTCTATTCATTCTTTTTAAAATTTTTTTATTTTCCCCTCATTTTATTGATATGTATAAGTGTAAAACATAAACTTTACATTGATCTTGAGTATTTTGTGCACATACATATCGTGACAAAGTTACAGATGCCTCCTTCTCTCTTTGTGACCGTCCTTCCCTTCCCTCTAGTTCCCATTATTTCCCACATTAAGTTCTATGAAATAATTGTGATCTGGGTTTCTCATATCAGAGAAACCATTCGATATTTCACCTTCTGCTTCTGACTCACCTCACTAAGCATATAGGACAACCCTCCTCTCCTTTTACAAAGTCATGCTTTCCATTTTCAAGGAGGTGGTGAATTTTTTAGAAAGCAGTGATTGTCTCCTTTAATGTATTTATCAATAGGATGCTTGGTTACAAGTAACTTAATAATCAAATGGCAACGTCTTAAGCAATGACAAAATTATTATCTCACTCAAGCAGAAAATCAGGGGATAAGTGACTTTAAGTCGCTTGATTTAATAGTTCAAAATTTTAGGACTCTGAGTTGGCTGCTTTGCAATTTCTTATATTTACTCTCATGCAATATGTCAGCCAAAGCTCCAGGCATCACAGCCTTATATTCAAATGATTCAGCAGACAGTAAAAGGAAAAAAAACACCCAGGTGCTTTTTTATTTTTAAGAGAAGGAATTATCCTAGAACCATCTCTATAGAATCCTCACATGGCCTAATGACCAGAATGGGGTCTTATGATCAGTCTGTCTAGTCTGTATAGAAAAATGAAAAGGTGAATAACTGGCTTTTTTGGGTAAAACTAACAAACAAAAGCAAAGGATTGGAATGGCACACCAAACTCCCATGTGGGGATAAGCCTCTACCAGCAAGAGGAGCACAGTTGCCTTAATAAAAACTCTTAACAGCAAGAAAACTCTATCTTGGACAGGGGTCTAAAAGTTAATGCCTAGTGAAGCCAAAAAGTAACACAAAAAATTTGAGTGGGCCCCGTGAAATCTAAGGTGGACTGGAGAAAGCTTATCCAAGTAAGGGAAATCCCACCCCTAAATCTTTCCCTCACCCTATTGCAGAACCTCAATATCTAAACTGTTCCAGAAAAATCAGAAGGATTTTCATCTGAGAAATGGCAGACGATACACAGTTTCAGGTCATCTTTCCGAGTGGACTTCCAGGATCTTCTGACAAAGTAACTGAGACTCTCCTGCAAGTTTTCAAGCCTTACCACCTTTTAGTGGTTTGGTTTTAAACACTAATGTCTACCCAGAGCCCATCATACTGATGAAGAAATTTTCCAATGTTAAGGACAAACACTAGAATAAAACAAGCAAAAAAAAAAAAAAAAAAACACAAAAGGAACTCCAAGAAAACAGATAGGGCTGGAGGAACAGCATAGTTCCTAGCTTGCCTAGCAAGTGGAAGGCCTTGGGTTCAATTCTCCAGCACTACATAAGCCAGATGTGGTGATACATGCCCTTAATCCAAGTACTTGGAACGCTGAAGCAGGAGAATTGCTTTGAGTTTGAGGCCAGGTTGGCCTACATAGTGAGTTCAGGACAGCCTGGATACAGAACAAGGCCCTGTCTTGAAAAAGAGAAAAAAGATAGGAAATAAAAGAAAACAGATCATTCAAGGAAAAGAAAACTTTTTAGAAGTTTTAAACTTTTTTTTGAAATTATTTTAGGTCTATCGGAAGTTTTCAGAAATAAGAAAGAATTCTCATGTACCTTTTACCCAGTTTCTCCCAATGGTAATTGATACAGGCTGAAGTTTACATTTCTTCAAAATTCATATATGTTGAAATGTAAACCCCATGCGATAATATTGAAGGTAGAAACTTAGATAGATAAGTAGGTGACCTAATTTGGGTGGGATAAGTGGCTTTTATAAAAGAGGATCAATCCTAGCTTTAAAGTCTGGATCTAGAATGTCCCTCAAAAGCCTCATGTATTTGAATGTCGTGGATTTTCTATAGAATTGGGTGCTGTTAGGATGGGGGCCTCCTCTGGATGGGTGGATTATGGTGTGTGGTGGAGGATAGAGTGGAAGACACACCTGTGATTGATTCTAGGTTGCAGGCATGTGGTAGATTAGGAAGAAGAGGAGCACTGATGCTGGGCTTGGGGTGGGAGAGATCATTGGGACAAGACCTGGAAGGATATATGCTACTTTCTCCCTTCCTTCTGGGACTGGGTTTCCAGTTTGCAATGCCATGAGGAGCTGCCTCTGTCTCTGCCATGTGCTTCTGCTATTGCTGGCCATCCATAAATGAACTGTGACCTTCTAAAAATTGTGAGCTAAAATAAACCTTTCCTCCCCTAAATTGTGTATGTCGGATATTCTTTCACAGCAACAAAAAAGTAACTAAGTCAAAACCGAACACTGGTGCTTGACTTAGAAGGATTGGATCCCTGGGGCTTGACCTGGAAGGATGCATGCTAGCCCCACCCTTCCTTGCTCACTTGGCTTCCTGTCCACCATGCTGGGAACAGTTCCCCTCCTGCTAAGCCTCTGCCCTGTGTCTCCACTGTTACCAGCTGCCCACAGACGAAAGACATCGTCTGAAACAGTGAGCTAAAATAAATCTTTTCTCCCTTGAGTTGTGGATGTTGGGTATTCTGTCACAACAACAACAACAACAAAGTAACTACAACACACGGAAAGCCCCCTTCTACTTTCACATTGTGGAAGCACATGAGAAGTCAGCTGTCTGTTAATGGAAAGCAGAAAGGAGGCCCTAATGTCCAGTGCCTTGTTCTCAGACTCTGAGAAATACATTTCTGTTGCTTATAAGCTATCCAGTCTGTGGTGTGCCATTGTAGCAATCCAAACAGATTAAGACAGAAGTATCTTGCAAAATTGTAGTCTAATCTCATAACCAGAGTACTAACACTGATACAATCAAGCTAAGGAACAAGAAATTTTAAAAGAAAAACAACTAAAATTAGTATCCATAAATAGTGAAGAGAGGTATTTCATTCATTAAACAAGCCTAGGATGAACAATCAGAGAATTTTTTAAATTCTTGGAAATTAAAAATGTATAGTTTGTTGTTATAACTCTTAATTTGCTTTATTGACTGAATGGATTAAGAAATTCCTAACTGATCAGTAAGACAGAGTTTGGAGAGTGTCTGTAGATGATTGACAAGTAGGATTTAAGAAAAGAAGACCCACCTTGGATTTGCGTAGCACCAACCAATAGACTTACAGCCTGGACAAAATAAACAAGGAAGGAAGAAAGAAGAACTTGCTTCCCCTGGAACAGCCCTAGTCGTCACCATCACCTCTGGACATGGGTCTTTGATACAGACTTCCACCTGACGATTCTACAGTAGATGCCTACACCTTCGTCCTTGGGCTGGTGTTGCATCCTGGATCCCCTGCTCTGTGGCCTCCATCTTGGATCGGTGTTGGGTCCTTGATCTACTTGTTCTGCAGCTTCCATCTTCTCACCTGAAAAGCCACTAGATCTTTCTCACACACAAATGGCCATTTTGACCTCCTCTGCCTCTGGCTCTGTAAGCCGACATAACAAATCTCCTTACATAAATTTACATCTGTATTTTCTATTAATTCTGTTTTTCTAAAGAACCCTAGTACAGCGGCATTACTTATTTTTGCAACATGGTCACATTACTGCCTTCCATCTCTTGTCCATCTCCATAATACGGCTTTCACACTGTGTCCATTGAGAGATAGGGTTTTCATTTCCTCTTTTGAGTCCAGAAGAGAGCTCTAACGAATCACACAGTTCTGCAGCATATCAAGTTTATGATGTCTGTTAATTTGTTTTTATCAATTCCTCATAACAAGAATACCTATGAACTTCCTGTTCTGACATCTGTATTACAGAGCAGTGATTCACACGTAAAGAAGGTAGCACTTTATAGATTGAGTGAGTAGAATCAGACATGGGTGGCGAATCAACCACAGAGGTCTGGTTGGCAAAATGAAGGACATAGTTTATAGAGTATTAAGTTTCTGTTGTAGAAGTCAAAGAAGCTCCCACCTATGATTTTGCTTAAGTGGAGATCAATTCAGTTTAGAAGAAAAAGGAGAAGAAAGGGAAATCAAACTACTTGGCTTGATGGCCTCTTGAGACAGAACTGTCCTTTCTGCTGACCAGAAGATTCTCAGTGTCTGGTCCTTGGAACATGGTCTGAGAACTTGTTACAAATTCGGGTTCCTGAAGTTGGTCTGGTGACACATATTTGTAATCTAGCACTGGGGAGGAATGGGCAGAGGGTCAGGGGTTTGAGGACAGTGTGGACTATATAGCAAGACTCTGTTTCAAAGAACCAACCAAACAAAAATAAATACTGATTCTGGCTCTCACTATCAACCTACAAGTGAAAAAGTGTGGGCCTGGCACACTAATCTTTACTTAACAAGGCCTCCAGGTGATTCTCTCAAGGGTGAAAGCACAAGGCTAAGAAATCTCTTCTTCTAGAACTCCAAAGAATCTGTTTCTTTTGAAGAATCACTTGTCTTCCTGAATTTTGACCTGAAAATCCTATATTCCACAAATCTCTAAAATTTTCAGCATTTTGGTTCTTTGGGCCTTTGATAAAGACTTTGTGTTTTGAGACATACAGAAACTTTTTTTTTTTTTTAACAACTCCCAGTGCTCATTGGCCCCAATGGTAATCAGCCCAGCTCTGCTTCCTGAGCCCTGTCCAATAGTTTTTCCCCCAAGGACATCCCCTCTCCCTCTAGGGTCCCACACCAAGTAGTGCACATGAGGTAGGGAAAGGGGCTGGAAAGCTGAAATTGTAGCTAAGAATCTCCAAGAAGGCGCAAGTCCTGCAACCCCATCTTGGGCTGAAGAAAGGTGAGTGGACAGGGTTTGCTCACCAACAGGTAGGTCAGCTGTAAGGAGGATCCCGCAGCATCTGCTGCAGGGGGGAGCTGTGAAGAAGTGACATAGACTTGGCGGGATTTGGGGAGTACTTACTGCAGGGGGAACGTGACAATGGAAACAAATGCCTCAGGCTACGCAGGACAGAATCAAGAACAGAACTGGTCCCATGACTTAAGGGAAGGAGCTTGTGAGCAAAGGATAAAAAAGACGGAAATCACTACCCAATTTTTCAGGTAGCCACTTACAAAGGTTACGTAATTACCTGCTCATACATAAAGTTGGCAGACACATTTTAAGCACTTACTGCATCACAGCCGCTGTCACAGACGCTGACCACCACGTTAGAATTTATAATCTGTTAAAAGGGACAACCGGAAAGAATGTGAGAAGTGCTATCCTGAGGTACTTATAAAGTGTTACTGGAACCTGGATAAGTAAGAATTATATTTGTGTGGGAGAAATAGGGATTGGAGCCAGACAGAAGACAATAGCTGGATGCTTCTAGAGTGTAAAAGTAGTAGCAAAAGGCATGTAAGGAAACAGGAATTACTTCCAAAGATATGCCAGTAGTCAAATATGACTAGATGGCATATACAGATACTATCAGTTCAATAAGTAGCCATCAGTTCCTGGGTAGAGGGATGCTGACTAGAAAAGTTTTTGGAGATATGTGGTTACAGCCTCATATGAAATGCTGAGGAGTTACACGTACACATGTAGGTAGGTTTTTTTATCCTGATTCTATCATCTTAATAGTTTTTAAGAGGTTGACTTAAAGCTGTGGATACTAGACGGTTGTTATACATGGAACTTGGAAAAGAAGCCTGGAGTGGAAGCACAGGAAAGGAAGGATGAGAAGAGAGCAGTAATTGCTCCAGTAGAAAGCAGATCGCAATTAGCTGTGCTAGGAAAGGCGGAAGAGAATGAGAAAGGGCAGGGAACAGGGAGCTCAGCGACCCACCTCCCGGCTGCTATCTCTCTCCCCTCCGCTTCTCCAGATGGACCCACACCCTCCCCAACGCCAAGGTTTCCATGTTCCCTTCCTTCACCTATTCGCTTACTCCTTTTCCCATCCTTATACTTTTCCTTTACTTTGTTGATGCCCATTTTGCTAACTTCCTTTTTCATTCACTCCTGAATTCGACATCTTCTATGATTACTGTCATTTCAGAAGAGATCTCAGAGTCCCCTTCAAACAATATCTGTCACCTTTCCTTAATCTAGCGGCTCTCTCTCCCCCATCCCCCCTCTTGCCTAACCATATCTTAAGGAGCCTCCCTGAGGAAGGGGCATCATGCTAGGAAGGGAGGGGGCACTACATAGTTCTGGTATCCAGGTGTGTCCAAAGGTTCCCCTACAAGGACTCCCACATTCTCAAGCAATTACCATCCTGCAATCAATACTAGAACCTCAATGGTACTGACTACGGCAAGAAAGGGTGCCACAGGGCACAAATTAATCGTGAAATCAGTCCTGTGTCTCTAGGATCTTTTGACTGAGTTGTGGAGAATAAATATAGACAGTTTGGTGGACAATTTATGTTTATGATGTCAGCATTTCCCTCACAGCATTTCTGTTTTCTGGATATTACCTCTAATAGACAGGAACGTTCTGTTAATATTTTGATGCATCAAATTTTCTACAGAAATGTAAAAACTGGGAGGAGGCAGTGTCTTTAAACTTGGAGTCTTCACAGATGAGAGTGAATAGGAGAGTGATCACTGTTTATCATTCCAGACACTATTCTAGGAAGTTTTTATGTGTCATCCTACCCAGGCCCACAGAAAATTCGAATGGAAAGGCATTTCTCTTCCCAACTTACAAATGTGGACATGAGATGACAATAACATGTCTAAGTTATTCATGGTCAAATCTTAAGGAAGCAGAAACCACTAAATTAGCTCCAGGTCTATCTGCTCCAAGTGTCTTCCATTACCATATCAATCCTTGAAAGGCAGGTTGCATATCCTTCTGGATGGCTCTCTAATATCTCATGAATGTATCTCAGCACCCACTCAAACTCTTCAGAGACAAAGTAACACCTGATATCATGGCCCGCACTTGAGGATACCCAACAGGCAAACCTGACCAAATTGCTTTGAGGCCCTGGGCACTGGAGGGCACAAGATGACTTTAGACGTAGTCTGTTTTCTCTAGGTGTTTGGAGAAGACCCCATGGAACCAGGGAATCTCACTTGCGTGTCACAGTTTGTCTTTCTGGGGCTCTCACAGACTCCAGGGCTCCAGCTTTTCCTATTTCTGCTGTTCTTATGTGTCTACATTGCCACTGTCATGGGAAACCTGCTCATCATAGTCACGGTGACCTCAGACCCAAGGCTGCACACACCCATGTACTTTCTGCTCCGAAACTTGGCTGTCATAGACCTCTGTTTCTCCTCGGTCACAGCCCCCAAGATGCTGGTGGACTTCCTGTCTGAGAAGAAAACCATCTCCTTCCAGGGCTGCATGGTTCAGATCTTCTTCTTCCACTTCCTGGGAGGTGCCATGGTCTTCTTCCTCTCGGTGATGGCCTACGATCGCCTCGTCGCCATCTCCCGGCCTCTGCACTACGTCACCATCATGAGCAACCAGCTCTGTGCGGGACTGGTGGCAACAGCCTGGGTAGGGGGCTTCATCCATTCCATTGTCCAGTTGTCTCTGATGCTCCCCCTGCCGTTCTGTGGGCCCAACATCCTGGACAATTTCTACTGTGATGTCCCCCAGGTGCTGAGACTTGCCTGCACAGACACATCTGTTTTAGAGTTCCTCATGATCTCCAACAGCGGGATGCTGGATGTCATCTGGTTCTTTCTCCTTCTAGTGTCCTACTTGCTGATCCTGCTGATGCTGAGGTCCCACCCAGGGGAGGCGAGGAGGAAGGCAGCTTCCACCTGTACCACCCACATCATCGTGGTGTCTATGATCTTTGTCCCAAGCATTTACCTCTATGCCCGGCCCTTCACCCCGTTCCCCATGGACAAGGCTGTGTCCATCAGCCACACAGTCATGACTCCCATGCTGAACCCTGTGATCTACACCCTGAGGAACCAGGATATGCAGGCAGCAGTGAAGAGATTAGGTATGTGCAGGCTAGGTGGTAAAAGGAAGTGACAACTGGTAGATCCCTTGTCTATGGCCTCTTCTCCCACTGTACAGTGGGGAGAGCTACCACATCTGCTCTATTCACACCTACTGGACGTGTTGGGAGAGTCATCTGCCTAGTGGGTGGGTTTTTATTTTCTTTCTCCAAATTATTCTTTTAATTAGTAAATTAGTAAGTATGTGCCATAACTTTGGTATTTATACATACTGCATCTTGATAATTTTTATTTTTCTTCCCTCTTCCCACAATGTGAGTGGGCTTTTAAACTAAGGAACTTTGGTTTTTGAGACGAAAGGAAAATGTTCTCTTAGGGGTAAGGTTTATGATAAAGCATTCTCATTCTGCAACACTGAGAAACATTTGCTTGTCCCAGAAGAACTACATCCTTCTTTGTTCCATGCTAGCTGATGAACAGTTTCCTTTTACAATGACCTCATTTCTGCCAGAGTACTTCTATTGTCTGCATATCGCCTCTCCTTCAGCATCTCCTTTTGGTATAAGTCCAAAATATTGAAGTGAGCCCAAGATTTGTAATCTTAGTGCTCTCTCTCTCTCTCTCTCTCTCTCTCTCTCTCTCTCTCTCTCTCTCTCTCTCTTTGAGACAGGGTCTCACTGTGTAGGCCAGGTTGGTTCTGAGCTCACTATGGAGATCAGGCTGGCCTTAAACATATAGCAATCCTGCCTCAGCCTCCCAAATGCTAAGATTACAGAGGTACACTACCATACCCAGCTTACGTGATGTTAAGAAATAGAACTCAAGGCCTTGCACTTGCTAGAGCTCTAGCTGATGTGCTATTCCTCTTAAATGGGGGCTGGGAGCTGTCACTTCCCCATCTGGTGACCTTGGATGAGTGACCCAAGCTTTCTTTGTCACAAGACTTCTTCCTCACCAAAAAGGTAAGACAAAAAAAAACCCACTTTCAATCATAAAAAGTTTACAAATTTTCTGTAAGGCCCAAATTTATGCAATGTGTGGAAAATATTTTGTGAATCATAGAGCCTATGTCAGGATTGTTATTGTCCTCAGCATTGATTTTGTATACCATCTGCTGAGTTGAGTTTTGGAAGTAGGACAGACGTTCCCACGTGTAGTGAACGAGACAAAGAGATGGCGGGGACTGAACTCCACAGGGCCATGCAACGTGTCCACGGGTGAAACAAGTTCATAGACAGTGAATATAAATTGGTATCTGTTGGAGTCTACTTAGCACTATCCCCTGCCGGTGCCCTTTCTAGACTTAACATGCTGCCTGCTGCTTAGGACCATAGCTGGGACTTGTTTGTTCATCACAGACCAAATTAAAGGAGGCAATTTATTGTGGTAAAAAAGAAAAAGGATTTTTTCAAAGCTAACTTCAGGGAGATGGAGAAGCATCACTTACCTCAAATCATCATCTCCCCTGTGAGGTATGCAAAAGTCTTTAATAGAATCCAGGCTTCTGTCACATATTTTGGCTCCAGGTCTCCCTTGCCTAAGGAAATGAAACTGGGACTTTGACCTCTTGACATCAGAATCTGTATATTGTCCATTCATGAGAGTGAAAGAGAGATGATGTTCGTGGGTTATGCCCTGTGTTCACACCCTCAGTTTACACCTGGGAATATATGGAGGAGCCATTCCTCTCTACATACAAATCTCATTTTTGCTGTTTCACTTTGCTATGCTGGTTACACATACTTTTTGCAAACAGCAATCGAAGATCCATTTAGTTGAACACTCGTTCATTCTATCTTTCGTTCACATTTGTAAATACGCATTTGGTTCCTGGTATAGTATTAGATCCATAAAATGTGCTCTATAATGACTTGTTGACTTACTGTATTTATCTCTCTCTTCCAACTTCTCCCCTTTCTCTCCCTTTCTTACCACATCGACTACTGTCGCTTCTGTCTTTGCACCCCATCTGAGCCTATGTTTCTTCCCAATTCCCATGTGTACCCTCCTTCTTCTCTGTCTAGAGATCCTTGCTAACATTCACGGTATCTCTTCTACCATCAAATTTGGATTGTTGGGTCAGGTAGGTTGTCAGGCAGAGGTGAAGAGATGAAGCAGGTTAGTGCCTAAGGTGCAAGGTGCTGCAACCCAAACAAGTCTAAATAAAAAAAGAGGAGGAGGGGAAGACCTGAAGCCACGTACTTTCAGGAAGCCCTAGCCAATGACTGAACTTGGCAGTGGGTCAAGAGCTTGCCATTTTAATCTATTTTTATCCCAGGGCTTGACACTGAGGTGACTCATTAGTCTAAGGCTCTTGAAACTCTATGCACTTACTTTTCCTCCCCTGGATCTCAAGAGTCAGACTTGTGCTGCAGTATGAAGCCCTCTCTAGCTACCGCTGCTCTCTCTCCTCTTTCTCTCACCGACATCACCTTCTCCCAACTCTGTCTTCATGACTAGGTGGGCACAACCCTGTTTCGTTCCACATCTCTTTTGGGTAGAGTCTTGTTTCACATCAGCGAGCTCCCTGGCTGGGTTCCATTCAGAGCCATAACCACTGTCAAGATGGACACAAAGACTGTCACATCCATCTACGTTGAGAGCCCAACACTAGGGGCAGATCCAAGAAAGAGATCACCATAGGGACAGAGGTCACACTTGGGACCTTAACCTGTTATTCATTAAAATATCATTTGTGTTTTCTTCTGAAGCAGTCAGGCACTCAAAATCTGCTTTTGTTAAAAGGAACAAGCAAAAATATCCAGTAACTCCATGAACTTATAGGCATTGATTGGGTAACTGAAAGCAGAACGTAGCTTGACCTTCATTTTGGACCAGTCTTCTTTATTACTTTAGTACTTTGGATCAGATTTGTGCCTAGTTCTTCATATAGGCATGGTAATTATTTAGTGTTTGTCTTAAAGTTGGCAATACAAGGTTGATTAATGTACTTAAACGATGTTATTCCTAAAGACATCAAGATCAGAGATTTAAGGAACATTCAACTACGAATAAGCACCTAAACCTTGGATTAAAGTCGTCTTGTATTCCAGCAAAGTCTCCACAAAATGGACACTGCCCCAAGCAGAATAATTGTCTTGTGTAGACCACATTAAGTAATAAGGACTCCCTCGCCCCCCAAAGCCATTTTGAAAAACTAGAACTGAGATAATAACCAACCAGATCCTATCCCAGCCCAATGTCTTAAAGTTATTCCCTTCCTTTACTAACGGGTCAGCCTCGCTCTCTTCATCAGAGCTGTGACGCCTTCATCTCCCCAAGCTGAGGTCTCTTCTCATTTTCTCTTGCTTCCTGACTCTGCCCGGTACATTAGCCTTTGCCTGTCACTTATAGGGACTGACATGCTTTTCTCCAGTGAGAAGTCAAAAACTTGCCCAGCCTAAGTTGAAGTCCCCATCTCAATTTTGGAGACTTTCATGAGACCTTGTCCAAAAACAGACCCAGGACAGTCTTCCTGAAGGTCCCAGGCTACACCTAGGAGTGGTACATTCATAGCTGGCTAGTGTGTCTGCCGGGAAAGTGACAAGGAGCAAAGAGACACCT